>JALLKC010000265.1:0-15677 GCA_024034495.1 Camelina laxa | reverse complement strand
ATGACGAAGAATTGTGTTTATTGTATCCCTTCTGAGCCTCAGCCTGAGCAAGTTCCCATAGTGCCCACAGTGCCATAGTGGACCAAAGTTCTGTTGGTATAACTATGAAAACCAATATGCGAAGGATGGTGAAATCGGACCTAACGCCATTGTTGTCTACGTAGCAAAGAAAAGGATGTAGAGGGTGATTCTAATAAGAGGGTGAACCCGAATCACGTGATGAAGGTGATGAATATACTGAGCCACGCCCTGTTGTAGAACCGTGTAAGTATATTGAACCATGGGATGACGGTTTGGATCTGACTAAACTTCAAGAATTTCCAAACAAGAAGCATTGCAAGATGTGGTGGATAGAGCTTCATTCGCTAACTGTTTTAGTTTTGAAATAGTAAAGTCGGACAAGGTGCGTTTATGTGGTCAAATGTCCTAAAGAAGGATGTAACTGGGGTTTACGAAGTGGTAGGATTCGAGGTACAGATATTTTCTCGATTAGAAGCACAACAAGATGCATACATGCTCTCGGGCTAGTCAAAGTTCAAGCAATAGTAAGAGGCAAGGCACTCCACAATTAGTTGCTTCTCTTTTACATTGTGATTATCCAGGCAAATGGAAACTCCACCTCCGAAAATTATCATGGATCTTGTCAAGACAAAATTAGGTGTTGATATATCATATTCCACGGCATTGAGAGGGAAAATCAAGCTGTTACTGATTTGAAAGGTAGCCCAGAAGAAAGCTACAAGATGCTGCGATGTTATCTGCACATGTTAGAGAAAGTTAATCATGGTACAAGATCATATGTTCATTTAAATTCATGATAATGGAAATTCAAGTTTTTTTATAACTTTGGATTTGCAAACAAAAACTTTTTAAAGTCATGAGGAAAAAAACTATTGGATTAACTTTTTAACGGTATAAGGGTGTTCTTGTTTTTGCGTCGGCTCAAGATCCTAACCGTCACCATTATCCCTTGGCGTCTTGGTGTTCTTGATGGTGAGAATGATGCAAGTTGGAATTGGTTTTTGGAGATGTTGAAAACTGTTGTTGGGGATTCTTCTGAATAGTATTTATGACTGACAGAAATACAAGTCTCATAAAAGCTATAGCTAATGTGTATCCTCTGGCTCATCATGGTTTTTGTTATATGGCATTCTATCCCCAAAGTTGAAAGGTTATGTACGTAACGTGAACAAAGACGTTGTTGCATGGAGATTCATGGAGTGTAGTAGGTTTACAACCCAGTGGCTGAGTCAACATTGCTTACGCATCTTTACGACAAGATATCCTTCTGCTGCCAAGTATCTTGAAGAATCTACCCAGAAAGAAAGATGGGCAAGATGTGTTTTTCCAGGAGATAGATACAACCTAGACACAAGCAACTGTCTGTTGAATCGTTGAACAGTGTATTCAAAGATTGCAAGGAGGTACTCCTTGATACCCATGCTTGATGCAATAGTTAAAAAATTCTCTGAATGGTTTAATGAACATCGGAAAGATGCTGTGTCTGGATCAGTCCGCAAATAAATTGTGCCTTTAGGGAGAGAACTACTTACATGATTTATGGGCAACATGCTGAGAAAAACTAAAGTGATAGAGCTAAATGGTTTCGAGCTTGAATACAATGTCATTGACAGTGACGGAGGAAAGCCTATTTTTGGATGAAAGTTGCGATTGGAGAAGTTGCAGTTGCAGGTTTTTTGGTTTCCGATATACAAACGTATCCTTGTGTGCATGCATTGGCGCGCTCTTTCATTACATCCCAAAAATATGGAGGTAAGGATTTCGAGTTACATGAGTTGTGTTCTAAGTATTATTGGGACGGAGCTGTGGGCAATTGCATATTGCAGAACAATTTATTTAGTAACTGTGATAAGTCCCTCGGATGGGATGTTTCCTAAGAGATTGGACGGGTCCAAGATATGGAGATCATGCCTCCCGAATCGGAAAGGAAAAAGAGGGGAAGAAAGAAAACAAAAAGGTATGCATCTGCTGGGAAAAAAAACGACCCAAAAACTCGACCTAGGACGCAGAATAAAAGGCGCCCGGAGACAAGGACTCCAATGGTTGTTATTTGGAGATAATGTTCATGTTTGATTCACCTCTTCATGTATCAATTGTGTTTTTGGTTTGAAACTTAATGTAAAACTTGGGTTGAAACTTAATTTAGTCTATTAATGTCTTTCTTCTTTCAAATATGTGTATATGAGAGCGTAGAACTGGCAGAACTAAGATAAAAACTGGTAAAAATAATAAAATTGGTACTACCTAAAACCACTACAGATTAGTTATTTTTAATAAAAACATATGTTATTGTGTTTTTAATTAAAAATGAATAATTTTCGAAAATATACCAATTTTTTAAGTTATTATGAAAGAATCTTAACAAGTGTTCCTTACACTTTTAATGTCACTTTTGTAAATAATTACCAAGTAAGCATGAAAAAAGTTATAGGAATTACAAGGTTTTAACTTATGAAGTGCACAAAAAGCTTGTAATTGTATGTTAGTTAAGTTTAATCAACTGTTAAAACTAAAAAAAGTAATGCTAAGTTTAGTAAAACTAATTAAACTGAGAAGAAAACCTCTAAAGTACAACTATTTGCAAGTTGAGTGCAACCGCATTACTCGGGTAAAACTGTGTGTGAACACACAGTGTGAACGCACACATCTTTTACACGTGGCCAGAATTTCGTTTTTTCTTTCTTTCTTCACGAGAGCATGAAGATTTATTTTTATTTATCTTCACGTCAGCTCATTCTCATCCATTCATTCATTTTCTTTCGAAACCTAAAAGTCAGATCTCTTTCTCTCATCTTTAAAGTCGAATTCTAGATCTATTTCTCTCCTTCAAACTATGGAACAATTTGAGGCCGACCCATACTATGCCTGATCAGAAGAAGGCGGAGGAAGTTAGAAGCGTGGCACAAGCCGTAGCCGATGGTGATTTGGGCATGCCTCGAATTTGCCCATGTGGCAAACGAATCGTCAATGAGATCTCTCCAACAGAAACAGAGAAAAGAGATGGTTTACTTGCGTTAAGTATAAGGTAAATTAATTTAATCAAATACAATTGAGAGACCTGAGTATGATGTCTGTTCGTTGATATATTTTGCAGGATGATGGATTGCACAGGCGGAAAAATTGGGCTGATGCAATTGAAGAAGAAACCCAAACCTTAAGGAAAGATGTGGATAACCATTGGGAGAGATGGAGGGAATTTGATCCCCATCATACTAAGATCTATATTTGCAGATGGAGCTTAAGAGAAGAGGTGACGAGATTGTCAAACTAAAGGAGGAGTTGGCGTTGCTACAACTCGAGTCGATCTCCTGGGTAGGTTGTGTTTTGATTGATATTAGTGCTCGGGTGGGTCGATCTTATTCTACGTTGGTTTAAAACTTGTTGAATCAGTTTCTGTTTTCTTAATTTTCCTTGAATTCTCTTGTTGAAATCAGTTTATGATCTTTCATGTGACTTCTCTTGTTGAATCATGATGTTCTATCTCTCTTTTATGTGACTTCTAGGATTATGCCTCCTTCTTGAATTGAATCGTGTTCTATATTTTTCTTATATGAATTCCTACTTTTGTTTAGTTTTACAACAAAAATACGAACGGAAAATCCAAGAAAATAACGTAGTTAGTTTTGCATAGTATTTTACTATAGTAATACAGTTCCAATCGCGAAAATCCAACAAAATAACAAGTTTTACATAGTTTTTACTAGTACTACGATGAAAAATCAAAGAAAATAACCTAGTTTACTACTTCTTAGACCTTTTCCTCTTCGTCCCTCTCCTCTCTTCTTGCCGAAGTACTCGGTTGCTCATCAGCTACAGGCGCCTGACATGAAACCAAATTTTGTTAACACCTTCTAGTATTATCAGAGTATTACTATATAAGTAAACGAAGTATTACCTTTGGTTTCTCTTGTCTTTTCACATATACTTTCCAACGGTTCGATCCTTTTTTCCAAGCCCATCAATCTTCGCCGAAATGTTATCGAATTGGGGTTTTCATATCCTGCTTCATGGTCCTTAGAAGATCCACCAACTCAATAGTATCTTCTCTCGTTGTTCATTGGCGACTATTTCCTCATTCGCATTGTTTTTTCCTGAACGAGTAGCCACATCGGCTGTGTACACATCTCCTCCCAAAGTACAGGTAGTCCTCTGAAACGAATGCGCCACATCCAACTGGCGACTACGACATCATGGGTATCCTCTTCCTCAGCTTCTTCATGATTAAATCGAGAAGAGGAATTTTCTTCATCATTATGAGGGATCACACTAGCAATTGCCTGTGTAAACGAGCATACTTTAGATACATTACAAACCAATTTATTCAAATGATTAATAATGGCAATTACTAGGATAACTAACCGTTGTTGTACCAAGTGTATCACCAATATTCTTTAGAGGAAAACCTTTCTGACCGGTATTCTTAAATTTCCTCCTGCACATCCTAGGACAACTTTCATCCGCCTCAGGAATTTGGTCAACATAAGTGTTCGCTAAAATTGGAACTGCCTCAAATAGTAAAAACTACACAACACAAAGAAAAAAACTAAAATCAGCTTCACATATAAGAAATATCAATAATGAGAAGACTTCAAAATTTTAAACTTACAGGCCATAACGCATTCTCTTTAACCACGACCCCATCAAAATGCCTCATTGTATGGGAAATCTCTTCTAGCATGTTCTCGAATGATAATCTCCCCCAAGGAAAAGACACACAAAAACCTAGATCATTCACTGCGCTTACAACAAAATCATCAATACCCATGGCATCTCTCCCCGAGTCTTTTGTATAGCCTGCAATGATGCTTCCTAAAAAGTAGAGAACCGCCATCTTCAACCTATCACGAGTACGATCTGGTTGCATTACCATTAGCTGTCTCCTCACATCTTCAAGTGTAATCTTTTTTTTTCGTAAAAAAACTTCCTTCAAAACTCGATACCACCGGCTTCCTTGTAATCAAGTGGAATAGCTCCGCACAATCTAATCCAGACATCAAAGCATGTTCTCTCAGACCATACCGGATTGGAACACCATTCACAACAAACCATGCTTCCTTCTTTTTTTCGATTTTAGCTGTTCGAAGTAAGAGCAACCACATTCCCATAAGCTTGTGGTTTGGTTCCCTTGGCATGTGGAAAATGTGCTTGAATTGTGGATGTTTCTCAAACCAATCCCTCTCAAAACGAGTCAGTGGATACTCTAAATTATCCAGCGTTTTCAAGGTTCAAAAATATGACACCTTGTCGATAGCTTGATTTTCTTGTTGTACTGACTAGGCTCGAAGTGCATTCCTAAAGGTTGCATCGCTTCTATTTCCTCTGATTCCTGCAACAATAACAGGTTTACATGAGTTATAAAAAATTATACAACAACTAGTTGTACCAGTTCTACTAGTTCTACACCACCTACTTGTACTAGTGTCTACACCCAATAGTTGCACCTGTTCTACTAGTTCTACACCCGATAGTTGCACCAGTTCTACTAGTTCTACACACCAATAGTTGCACAGACTTGTTTGTACTTACACTTGCATCGTTTTCTTCTTCCCCTTCTTCACCTTCTTCTCCTTCATTGTTTTCTTCTCCCTTCATCGTCTTCTTCTTCCCCTTCTTCACTTTCTTCTCCTTCATTGTTTTTCTCTTCCCCTTCATCGTCTTCTTCTTCCCCTTCTTCACTTTCTTCTCCTTCATTGTTTTCTTCTTCCCCTCATCGTCTTCTTCTTCCCCTTCTTCACCGTTTTCTTCTTCCACTTCATCTTTTCTTCTTCGCCTTCATCGTTTCCTTCTTCCACTTCATCTTTTTCTTCTTCCCCTTCATCGTTTCCTTCTTCCTCTTCATTGTTTCCTTCTTCTTCTCCATCGATGATTCCACAGAAAGTAGATCTCTCAATATCTCCTCCTTTCTTCATCATCTTCTTCTTCATTACTTGATTCCGGAGTAGCGGATTTTGTTTGCTTTCTCTACTTCGTTCGCATTTTCTCTTCCGACCACCGGATTGGGTTCCTCCGAAACTCGACTTTCACTTTCTTCCGCCACCGTACTCAAAGCTCTCTCTCCTCTCTACTATCGCCGGACACTCAAACCCGACAACACCTACTTCCGGCGAATCGGATTTTGCTTTCGAACCACCATCTCCTTCTGAGATCTTCTTCTCTTTCAAACGCTCACTCCTCCTCAGACGACCCCCCCTTGTTTCACCCATCTTCTTACTCAATCTTTGGGTGATTGAATGAAAACGAGAAAACCTAGTTCTACAGTTTCACCCAAAATCACTCGATTCGAATTTCCCGAGCAGTTTTAATTTACAGTTTTTTTAAAACAAAAAACCGATTCAGTTTTTTTTTTTATTTGGGTCTTAGATCCGATTCAGTTTTTTGGGTGGATACTACCCAGGTATTTTTGTAAATATCTAAGTTTTCTTTGGACAAGAATGTAAAACAACACATTCTCGATTTAAAAAAAAATCAAAAACAAAAGCAAAAAAATTGAGGGACTTATGAGATTGTCAGAATTGTTTTAGGGAGTTCTGAGACGAAAAACACTGTTTGCTGTGCATTCCAAATCCACGTGTTTAACATCTGCTGATGTGGGCAAACCATACTGCCACCGCAAGACATATCTCCGAAGTAATAATAACTTTTACAACATTTTAGTGTATCGAAATAAAAAAAGATACTAACCATTATTGTTTTCATAACTTTATAAATTCAAAGTCGAATTAGGAAATATATATATATATATATATATATACAATGTTTTTAATTAAATAAAAAAGCTGTACTATGTATACAACCCATTTGTTTATTCAACATAACTTATAATTATAGGAATCCCGAAAAGAACAATTGTGATCAAAATGGCAGAAACCACATGGCCATGAATCGTCTTGTCTGTACGATGATTCACTATTTTCTTATAAAATTTCGATGAACATTATTGTCCCTTAAGTTTTTGGCCTAAATGAATGACGACTATGAACTGAATTTAAAACATGCAAACCTTCTTTAATAAATATGTCCAACGCACACACATATGGATTCAACTTGGCAGAACAAATATGTCGAACTTTACAGTAAGAAATTATTAATTAGTTTTGACTTATTAATTAATTAGTCTACAATTTATTTTTGTTACTAAGTATTACTTATTTGTTTATTTTGAAAGACCAACTCATAGCTACTGCTGAATGCTGACTACTACTATTCAACTTTCATTGAGATGAGATGACTTGATGATATATAGAACATGCTAGTATATACATTTAATGAAAATTATGTCACAATAGTTTGCATTGACTACATTACGGTGTTTTCTAAAACTACTAATAGATAATTCGTTACAAACTCGAATTATAAATTTATATACTCCAAACAATATCTAACAATCGATCGAGTTCAGTTCACTACATGGTATATCTAACGGCACATGCATTTTCAAACTAATACGAATTAAAATATTTTCCTTTCTTAGGGTTACCTATTTACTTTTGATTACTTTGTTCAAACTAATATGTAGTCGACGACGTTTGTATTACCAAGTGAGACCATAGAAATATATTTAACATCCAGCTCACGTTAGCAAGCAAGTTGCATAATCAAATGGACGCGACCAAAGACAAAGTCCATAAGCCAAGAAACCAATTACTTCGCAAGCAAACTCAAAACCAAATTTAAGTAATTAACCTTAATATTATCCTCTTCTCAAGTAACCAAATAATATAACTCAATAAGATAGTACAAAGACATGTTGGGGATTTATCCAATACAAAACCCAAACGGGGGGAAAAAAAATCTCCCAACACTAAACCGTTCAATTAATGGAAAATAAAACAAATTGAACTGGCCGGTTAAGTAAAAATCAAGCTTCTAAAAAAACCGGTCATCCTAAGAACGGAGTTCCGGTGACGGCTCAAGTCTCTTCCTTTAAGAGTACAAACCGAAAACGCTATTTGCTCTTTCATTCTTCTTTCGATTATTACATGTGGAGGAGTCTTGTCCTCCTCTTCCTCCGCCGTCTCCCATTCCATAAACCGGAAATTATTCGTCGGGATTCTCACCGGAGATGTTGTCTCCACCGTCTCCCGCCGTCTTGCACTCTTCTCATTGTTTCTAGTGTTAGAGAGTTTAGTTTCCTGGTTATAGTTTGGTAGTACGGTTTGGTCGGAAAATATAATGTCTGATTCTTGATATTCTTCGGACATCATCGTAATATGAAAAAGAAAAGAATGTTAAGAGAGATATTATGATCGGTGAAGATGGAGAAGAAAAGATAACAATGAGAGAAAATGAAATTTATAGACCCGATTGAGACACTTATATGTTGGAATAGAGAATCTTATGTCTTATATACACGTAAGCTCTACGTATAGAAATGTAAATGTACATGTGTTTTTGTTTGAATACGTGTACGTATAAGCAAATCTAGTATTTGAAATGTGATGTCGTCATTAAGATATCTTTGGGGTGAATACGTGGTAGCTTCATCTGATTCTTCATCATCACTCACAATTTCATTGCCGTGTATAATTTAATTATTTTGATTTTATTCATTAAGTATAGTTGTGTAATTATGATTTTCATTGTTTACAAAATTTAAAAGGAAAAATAACATAAGTTTTACACTTTTCTTTTACCATAATTAAATCCTCAAAATGTACAAGAACTAATGCTTTGATTTATATTAAGTAATTATTATTTAAGAAACGTATTCAACTTGATATTTTAATTAATTTGTGTAAAATTTATAAATTTTTTATTATTTTATGAATTTTAAAAAGTTTTTTCAAGTCAGTTGTTATTGAACTAATGATTTATAAATCTATCTTAAAATCTACAGTTATTCAAAACAGTTTATAAATTTCGATTTTAATTTTTTCAAAGGATTTTTCAAGATTTGAGAGAATTTTTTAGTTAAAATACAAAAATTTAAATTTTTTAGTTTTACGTTGGATTTGAAAGAATTTGACAATAAATCATATCAATTTCCCTAAAATCATCAAATGATTAAAATCTCACAAAACTAAAATCAATTGGAATATTAGATCTCTTGATTTTATATGGAATTTAAAAGAATTTTACAATAAATCGTATCAACTTCCCTAATATCATCAAAATTAATTAAAATATCATCAAAAAGGTAAAATCATTTGAAATATTAGATTAATTATATAAAGGTATTTTATTGACAAAAATCTTTAAATTTTTTTTTTGTGAAAAGAATTAAAAAGATAAAACGACTATTTTGATATTTAATCTATAGTCATTAACTGAATGCACTGTATAAATAAAATTATTGACTTGACTAAACATGAATTATGGTTTTATAAAATATTACATGAAACTATTCTGTCACCAATTGAGAATCTTAATTATTAATGAAGATCCGATCATCTAATTAATTGAGTATCTCCAACAACAAAATAACACAATGATTAGGAAAATACAAGCTGAAGTCGGTGTAAAGCCATAAACACACAACCAGAGCGGCGCGTCCGGAGGAAACGCACTACGCGTTTTTAACCTTAACGTCACGCGTGTACGCGGTTACACGCCTAAATCCAGTTCTATCCACTCATATCCACCCACGTGTCATATTACAAGTTTAGGGTTCTTTAGTGCCACGTTTTTGTTTTTTTTGTCCAACACAACACAACACAACAGTCCCTTTCTGATGCGGTTGCGTGGCGTCGTTAGTTAACAGACGAATTGTGCGAGGCAAATCGTGCTATACAAACTCATGAACCGAGGTAACACGATATCATCTTGAAGATTGAAAATGTTTTTAATCCTTGGAATGTTATAGAACTATATATATGGAAGCATGTACATTTTGTAGCACACAAAAATACAATTGTATTGAACAATTAACATGAGAGCTAATCAGAAAATTTATTTCTTTCAATTATCCCAATAATGAATAAAAACCAATAAAATCAACCTTAATATAATTTCGAAACAACTAAAGCCACACAAAAAAAAAAAAAAAGAGTCTAAACAACTAATTAAAACACCCTAAACAAGAAAATAAAACATGCAGTAATCAAACTAATGAAACAGCAATTGGACTCCTCACAACATGATGTCCATCGCTCCAACTAAACCATCCAAACCGATATCGATCCCTCCTAGCCTCACCTGTAAACTCGTATGGATTTGTCGTGAAAATGATGTTAAACTGCTTCTTCTGACCAATACGATCGAAGACCAAAACATTTGGTTCAGCCTTAACATTGACACCAAACGGTGGTTGAGCTTTGAACACATATACGCTTGTTGAATTAGCTGATCGTCCAACACATGTGACCGTCCTCGTAACGCTCACTGTCCCAATGAGGTATGGAATTGAGATTGAAGGGTAATTTAGGTTATAACCGGGAGGGACTTCACTAGGACATTTGAATGTCGGATCAAGATCGGTTAAACCAACCGAGCAGCAATATAGAAGGTAAGATCGGTATGATGCATCGTAGACTAAACCGGGAGATGCAGCTTTTGTTGGTCTAAAATGTCCTGACCCAAGTGCAAATGGGTTCGCGGGTGAACCGTCATAGTCTTGGATCGGTTCGTTGTCCTCGTTTGTCATCGAAGCTACAATAAAACAATTAATTAATTTAGTTTTATATTTAGCCGGACGAAAAACGAGGGGCCATGCATTTAATATCTATATATCTCAAACCGACGTTTTGAATCAAAAACCGGATTGGATACTTCTAATCATTAGAGTACGGTTTAGTAATTTTGAACCAGCTTAATAACCAGAAAGTTTTGATACCAGTGGTCATGAGGGCAGATCTTATAGCAGCACTACTCCATGTGGGATGCATGCCTTTGAGAAGGGCGATTGCACCAGCAACATGAGGACAAGCCATAGAAGTTCCTGAGTCAAGACTATAATCTGAAACACGTTGGTCTATCGAATCTTTGCTCGCCGAATCTGCCCCGCTCCACGCAGCCAATATATTCAGTCCTGGTGCGATAATATCGGGCTGTAAAAGAACCACAAAAGGGTTATGAATAGAGTTAACAAAAATAAACATTGTAAGTCATAAGAACTAAATTGTTTTACCTTTAGAATGTTAGCATCTACCCAATTTGGGCCTCTACTAGAGAAACTAGTCATAAAAGGAGCCGGTTTGTATGGGTAAAACGAATCTTTCGGTTGGTTTCGGTAAAGTATTGTTTCTGCTGGTTTGATGAAAGCCACCGGTTCATAGTCATTGTAGATGTAATCGAGAATCCTATCGACCGTGGATGAGAAAACCAAAGCAGTTGGTACGAAATGAGACACAACGTCGAACGCATCGTTATCCCGAGAATTTGCTAATATCATACCGACTCCTCCGGCTCGTTTTACCTCAAGACCTTTACCAATTGTTGAACCTGAATCGTAACCTCTCAAACATAATACCACTTTACCTTTCACAAGATCCGGTGAAAGTGAATTCGGTAAACATAGCCTTCACCACACAGAAAAAAAAAATGAATTAGTCCAACTAAATATACAACTTCTTATAATAAACGAACAAAACTTACGATGCTTCGTTCCTTGAACCCCAGGGAACAACCACGTCAGGAGCATAGACTAGAGGAGCAAAATTGTCCATCTTTAATGTCGTTAATGAGTCCGACTAGAAAATTAGAAACTTTATGTTAACTTCATAGTTTATCAAAATATTAACTAATAGAAAAATAATATAAAGTTATATATCAAAATAGAATAATAATCTATAATCCGAAACTCTGACGTATAATCCTCGTTAACTCTAAAACTAAACCATAACCCAAAATGCATATAAGTATCTCTATTTACGTACCAAGTTCAGATAGTCATAATCACAATAATTTATCTAAGATACAACTTAAAACCTATAATACTAAGAATAATAAGTTGTCATATTTTAAGTTATGAGTCGACTATATTACTTATGTTACTCATAGTATTCTAATAGATATAAATATATATCAGAGAATAATCTATAAATCCGAAACTCTACGTATAATGTAACTCTAAAACTAAACCATAACCCAATGCATATTATAAGTACTATTACTTACAATTTCAGATAGTCATTATTCACAATAATTTATTGCGTTAAGATTTACATGCCTGTATGGTTTAAGAATAATAAGTTGTAACATATTTTAATGCTGAGTTTATTACCTCGAATTTATAGCCATCACCAAGTTCAAGACCACCGACGAAAAACCGATCAAGACTACTAGCTCCGACGGTAATAATCCACGGAGCTGGATTCGACAGAGTTCCCCGCTGGTCCATCATTTCCTGCACTAGCCGCAACCACAATATCTCTCTTAACAGCATGTAACGCTCCGATCGCGATTCCATCCTCTAAATACGTTTGCGGTTCAACCGCTCCAATAGAAATACTAATAACATTGACGCCATCAGCAATCGCATCGTCAAACGCAGCCAACATATCTTCATCAAAACAAGTGTTTGTGACGTATTTTTCAGCGTTTGGAATCGCCCAACAAGCTTTGTAAACGGCGAGACGAGCCAAAGAGGCCCCACCTGAAGCCGTGCCCATTGCAATCCCGCCGAGTGCAGAAACACCCTTTACTCGGCGACCAACGGCGGTTGAAGCTGTGTGGGAACCATGTCCATCGGCGTCTCGTGGAGATAAGAAGTCGTTGTTAGCTTCGGCATTGAACGGTCCGTAATATCTCTGGTACCCTCTTGCATAGTACCTTGCTCCGATGATTTTCCTGTGATTTAATGACGATATATAAAATCGAAAATGATGATTAGCATTTGTAAATAATAAAGCTTTCTAAAATACTCATTTGATAGTCTAAAAGTGATAAACTTAACTGGTTGGTTATTTTGTGGGTATCAAACTAAACTAGTGCACATATAAGGCGACTATTTAATTTTTAAGAAAAACTTTTGGTCAAATGATGAGTTATAAGTTAATTCCTCAGCATCTATATCATACATGTACTTCTTTTTTGGTATACGTTAGACAATTAGACTAATGTCAATCAGATTTTTGTAAGTTTATTTGATCAAATTTTAGTGATCACATGGCTTCTTGAGATTTTTGGTGAAACTGTTTATGTTGAAATCAAAAAAGTTTTCATTATTTGACTTAAGTAAATTAATGAAGATATTTCTTAATTAAAGAAAGAAAAAAAGTTTTCTTACCGATTACAGTGGGAAGAGTTGAAGGCAACTCCGGTTTGGCAGATTCCATTCCAAGATTCTGGAATTGGTCCCATTCCTTTGTCATCGAAACTCCTTGATTCTGGCCACACCCCTATTATCTCCCCCACGGAATAAACAAATTGTCGTTATCCCAATTAACTATACCATATTATATATTTATTAATTTATATAACAACAATTTAATTAGGAATGGCAAATTAATACTATAAGTCTATAACAATATCAAACCATTCTTTTCATTGAAACATGATCTCGTAAACGGTAAACACAATCCCTTTTTTATAGTTGCTAAACGAACTATTAAGTGAGGTGTGAAGTCCAAAGAGATAGAGTGTATGTATATGTTTTCATTCAAAAAAACATTTTGATTATTCTCAGGTGTATATTAATGTACACGTACTATTTAGATATGGAAACTCACCAACAAACTAAAATACTTAAAAGATTTTGGTAACCGAATTTATCTATTTTGCATGGTTTAAGAGATAACGACAAAGTATGAAGTACTTATCGAAAATGGTTCACGAACATATAATATATATGGAAAATAATGAGTAAACACGGAAATTAAAATATATATGGAAACCCACCAACAAACTAAATACTTTAAGGATTTTGGTAACCGAATTTATCTATTTTTATAGTTAAGATATATTTGTTAGCAGAGAATATTTGGTGAAAGATATGGAAAATAAACTTCTTAGAATGCTTTTGTTTCAAAATTTAAAACGAAAATTTATGAAAATAGCAATGATCATGAAAAAAATTATCTAACTAATGGAGAAACTTACCACTATCGATAAGACCAACTATGACCCCATCGCCGTGTTTTGCCTTGTTCAGAAACTTTCTCCCGACACGAAACCGGTCATTCATATCATATTTGTGACGTCGACCATCACCATCACCACGATAATCTTCGCCTTCATCCTCCTTTAACCCTACAAATTCCCATGATCTTGTTGTATGGAGCTTATACTTTCTTGGATTGCTCTTGAATACCGATAAAACTCCTCTCAGTCCTTAACATAGGAACAGAAAAAATATGAATAATATTGAGTTTCACATAACACCCCTTTCCAGGCATATAGCAAAATATATAATTTTAGTTTGTTTTAGCATTTACGTACCTTTGAGTCTAGAGGCTTGGTCCGCTGTTAGCTCGGCCGCGAAGCCATTGATGCTATGTTTGTAGCTATACAATAGCGAAGATTTGGCATCTTGTTCGGATTCTTTAACGGATTGAAGATAAGAGTGATGATGAGCTTCAATTTCATGAAAGGCTTTATCACCTTTATGTTCTCCAAAATAAACAATATAGACCTACATATTAAAACACCAAAGAAAAAAAAAAACAGTTAAGGAGATGTGAGGAGATAACTTAAGAAAAATGAATTTGAATATTTAAATTGGAAATGATATGGGATTTGAACACCATATGGCAACAACTCTATGCATATTTGGAATTGATATGCTCGCATATTAAAGTGCTGAAGAGATCAAAGGATAAACCAAAAATTAACCTCTTTCTCTTTAGTGCATGAAGCTAAGAGAGGAATGAAAAATAGGAGAAAGGAGAGAAAAAAGTCTCATGGCCCTTAATATTCCTTGCGCTAGTGTTTTACTAGGTATTTGATGGGTTATTTATAGTGCACTATTTTATCTAGCTAGCATTTTGACGACAAAAAAATTAAAATTAATTTGGTGCAACGAAATTATGGAAGTTCGATCGATGGTTTTTTCATAAGATAAATGCTAGCTAAATTAATTTATAAAATGATATATTTTCAGTTAGTTCTGCTTGAAAATTTGCATCATTTCAGAATACTTTCATCGTATCAAAAAATTTATATGATCGTCTGAAAATCTATTTACCTAAAATTGGGTGGGATACAAGAGTATGAGTATATGAATATTCTAGGTAACTCAGTATTGAATTTAATAAAGAAAAAGAAAAATATATGAAGGGGTTTGACGATCTTAGATAAGTTGGAACAAATGTTTAAAAAAATAGAGAAGAGAAGATAATTTGTTACCACAATTCTAATTAAACAAATTTGATTGAGAAAAAATTTTTTTTTTGTTAATAAAATTTCAAAAATTTTTTTTTTCAGTTTGGGTAACACAACTGTGTAGTTGAACATGCGTATGTAAAAGGAGGTTTGTTATATGATCGGAGGAAAGATAATTTCTCATAGATTATAGAACTTGTATCTAAAAAAATTATAAATATTTTAACCTTTTTGTTAAATACTTGAATCTAAACTTCTATTATTTTTCCAAAAATTAACATAATTCATGCTAATTTACAAAAAAAAAAAATCTATTATTTTATCTTAAAAATACTTGTATATAAAAAAATTCAACTTCATTATCATAACTATAAAAAAAAAACTAAAATGTGAGGTTCATTTGATTACAGTTCGATTCGATGTATGTATGTTTAATTCAGTTGACTTAATTGATTCTT
>JALLKC010000264.1:0-36698 GCA_024034495.1 Camelina laxa | reverse complement strand
CAGAACCTAGGCCAATATTGAGGTACACTTCTGGTCTCCTACCTGAAACCTTCACAGATCTCTCCTTCTCCTATCTGCATTAACGTCCTCTGCCTATTCCTGAGGCCTCCTTCATGTTCAACTTGAGAACCCGAATCTTCTCTGAGCGTCTCCTGAACAAAACTAGCACCAAACATGCTCCTTCCCTACCTGAGTCCAGGCATAATGGTGTACGACATTGGTCTCCCATACCAAAGCCTCATAGGAGCCAATCTTAATAACTTGCCTGATTAGCTTGTTGTTTAAGCAAACTCTACCAGGTTCAGATGATCTGCCCAATGGCCACCCCAATCACACACACTCCTCAGCAATCCCCAGCTCGGGATCGTCCTCTCTGACGTCCATCAGTCTGGGGATGATAAGCTGTACTCATGTGCACCTAGTGCCCATCTCTGCCTGAAATGCCTTCCAGAACACCCGAAGTGAACTTAGAATCCCTATCAGACCACAATGCTCGCTGGCACCCCATGCCAACCTGACTATCTCCCTCACATACTTTTAGCCAAGACCGCTGCTCCATCAGTCTTTCTTAATGGCCAGAAAATGTGCTGACTTAGTCAACCGGTCCACAATGACCCAAATAGCATCAAAGGTCCGTGAACTGGCAATCCTACCAACGAAATCCATAGTGATCATATCCCACTTCACTCAGGAATGGGCGACTCTTCAGTAAACCCGCCAGGAACCTGATGCTCAGCCTTCACTAGCTGACAACAACCTCGCCTCGAAACCCAACTAGCCACATCCTTCTTCATCCCGACCCAATGATTAGTACCTCTTGAGGTCACGGTACATCTTGGTGCTCCTGGATGAATGGATAATTTGCTCGCATGAGCCTCTCTCAGGAATCTCCTGTTTCTCAACTCCTCATCTTTGCACACACACCACGACCGTGACCAAGATAGTACCATTATCTGAGACTGATACTCTGAATCCACATCCTGAGAGCCATTCACTACCCCAAATCCTTCTCCCTGAGCCAACCGCACTCTACTCAGAAGATCGCTCTATGCTACTGCTCCAAACCCAACGGTTCCTGTGAAACAACACATAAGCTCAAAGCACTGATCTCCCTACAGAGACTCCATCTCTGCTCCTGAGCCGAAGCTACCCTCTTCCGACTCAGAGCATCTGCAACCGTGTTAGCCTTACCAGATGATAGGCTATCTCCAAATCATAATCTGCCACAAGCTCCATCCACCGCCTCTGTCTCAAATTCAACTCAGGCTGAGTGAATATATACTTCAGCTCTTATGATCTGTGAAACACCTGTACTTTGCACCGAAGATAAGATCTCCAAATCTTCAGGGCAAAACTACAGCACCCATCTCCAAATCATGAGAGGATAGTTGCCTTCATGCACCCGCAACTGTCGTGAAGCATAAAGCAATCACCTTCCCATGCTGCATCAGAACACAACCCAACCCAACTCTAGATGCATCTGTATAACCACATAGGGTTCTCCCTGCTCAGGCAAAGCCAACACTGGCGCAGTAGTCAACATCTCCTTCAGCTTGCAAAGCCTTCCTCACACTCTTCTGACCAGACAAAAGGAACATCCTTCCCTGTCAACTTAGTCATAGGACGTGCTCTGCTTGCAAACCCTGCACAAATCTCCTGTAGTAACCTGCCAATCCAAGGAAACTCCTGATCTCTGTGGCATTCTGCGGTCTAGGCCAATCTCTGATAGCCTGAATTTCTCTGGATCTACTGAAACCCCCTCAACAGAAACAATGTGACCCAGAAAGCCCATCTCACGCTGCCAGAAACTACACTTGCTCAACTTGGCAAACAGCTTCTGCTCCCGCAGCTTCTCCATAACTGCCCTCAAATGCACTGCATGCTCCTCAGGACTCTTAGAATAAACCAGGATATCGTCGATGAAAATGATGACAGATACATCCAGAAACTCCTGAAACACACTGTTCATCAATCTCATAAACGCTGCTGGTGCGTTAGTCAACCCGAAAGGCATCACCACAAACTCATAATGCCCATACCTCGTCCTGAAAGCAGTTTCCTCACATATCGGTATCTTGATGATAACCCGATGCCAGATCTACCTTGGAGAACCAAGTAGCACCCTCAACTGATCCAACAACTCATCGATCCTAGGAAGAGGGTACTTGTTCTTCACAGTGACCCGGTTCAAACCCCGATAATCAATGCACAACCGGAAACTCCCATCCTTCTTCTTGACATATAACATTGGCGCTCCCCACAATGATACACTAGGACGGTTGAATCCCTTACTCAACAAATCCTCTAGCTGCTTCTTCAGCTCTGCCAAACAAACACTCAAGTATGCCGACATCAACTCGAAGCCACCTGAATGTCAACCCTCTTGTTCGTCCAAGAACCTCTAGTAACTTGTCTCTTAGGGAGAACTTCCACAAGATAGATTAATCCAAAATTAGCTTTCCGCTTAGCTAGTCTCCACAACAAATCATCAATACGAGCGTAATAAAACAAACAAGTACCATACGTTCGCATATTCCGATTCACTGTATCAAATGCTTTGCAGACCGCCAACTTAACCTACTTGACTTGTTTCCCCCAGCAAGCTTACCAAAACCTTAAATCTAGTAACCTTGTCCATCTCCAATGAACTTAGTTTATCCTTCCATGAAGGTTTCTCATGAATCTTATGTACCTGGCAACCATGCCCTTGCCGGTCATACCTGCTGAGCAGCTCCTTCCCGGGACTCCAGAACCACCGACCACTCAATCCTAGCACATCAGCCACACATTTTTGACTGCTCCGGTCATAAAACCCTGGCCCACTGGCCAACATAATCCTAAAATCCAAATTAAACCACCATCACTCTCAGGTCTACATTCCGTCGTTATGTTTATACTCACGTTCTATACATTGCTTGCTCCCAACTCTTTCACTCTTAGGTCGCAACCTTCGAGCCATACCGATCTCACTCTCAGACCAGCGTCTTCGAGTTATACCGTCTCACTCTTGGACCACAATCCTCAAGATCTCGGTATCAGGGGAACTACTCATCCCCTCAGGAGAACAACATCCCCTCTGCCACTCTCAGAGCCCTCAGCCCCTCGAGCTATCGGTATTCTGGGAATCATCATCCCTCAGGAGCAACAATCCTTAACGACTATAAACATCTCTCGACACAAGTACCTCCTGTGGTCTGAGTATAACATTTCAATGTTACACCTGCCCACTCAACTTATAACATCCAAAACGATTTAACCACCAAGCAGAGAAATATCTGCTCCAACTGCATATGTCCACCTATCCGCCTCTCTAGGCCCGATACCCCTGAGAATAATCTTTATACCGGTCATCTACAACTACTCATCCTCTTAACATAAGATGGAAAGTCCTCAAATCCGCAGCCCTCGGCTGCATCCCGCCACATGCGGCACAACTGGAGCCTACACTGGTACCCCTCTCGGTAACCGCTCCAACAGCACGCCAACAGATCCGCCAAGCGATCATCTCGACCCTGGGCGTCCACCTGCTGCAACCCCCACCTGGGTTCCCAGCACCCCCGGCACGCTCACCGGCTAACCCCCTCTGGTCCCTCCTGATACGCTTGCGACCCTCTGACGTACCTCCTCGTGGAGCTCTGGAAACACACTCGCTGGCTCGGGACCCGCCCGACAATGACCACGACCACGTCCCCGTCCACGACCAACAACTCAAACACCTTAACCACTGATCTTCCAAAAACAGAGGCTAACAAGCATAAAACAAATCAATACCACACAAAGAAACATAACAATAACTCACCGTGGAATCTCACACTCGGCTCGAAGAGGATGTTCTGGACTCCATACCACACACAATTGACTAACTCACATAATCAATCAAGACATGCAATCCCAAACATCACCACAGAAACCTAGTGAACCCAAACCTAGAACCGTAAGGGCTCTGATACCAAAATGAAACGACCAACCTTTTTTTTTAAATAAATAAATAAAAATATAATATATTTAAAACAACTACAGCTAGTGGTCCCATACCCACTAGCCACCTAACCACAACACATTCAACAGCGGAAAGACATAATCAATATCCAATAATAACCCAATATTATAGCAAGGCAATGTCTCAATACCAAACAACAAGAAACATGAAACCAGCAACCTAGCAATGTTTCTAATGACTCAACTCTAGCACCCTAGCAAAAGCCAGACAACATCCAATGAGTCCCTAGAACATCCTCCTCTTCATTGCCTTTGATTCCACGATCACACTTTGCCTTTACCTGCACCACAAACACAAATTGAGATGCATGAGTATTTGATAAACACTCAGTGAGCAATCCTCCCATCTACTGGGCTATACACACAAGCAATAAGATCTCTACAAGCCACAAACAACAATCAATAAAACAAACCAGGCAATATACAACGCATGCAACATCCATCGCAACTGATCAAGGGGTGTCGACCGACACCAGATGGTGTCGATCGTCACTGACTATCTGGTGTCGACCGACGCCAAACTGGTGTCGACCGACACCCTGCCCGACACTCCCGAAAACCCTAGTTTGTGTCGACCGACGCCTCCACATGGCATCGAACGACACTCGCCAAAGTCCCGAGCCGTCCTCGCGTTGGTGTCGACCGACACCCCAACTGGTGTCGACCGACACCGATACCGAGCAGCGATTTCCCTCGATCAGAAACTCTGAATCTCACCTCCAATCCGCTCCTTGCACTCCCAGAAGCCAAACTCAGCCCAGATAGCAACGAAATAGCATAGAGAACTCAAGGAAACAACCACATAAGCACCAAATCACATAGAAACTAGAAATCTTAGCTTAGATAAGCCATGGTCATGCACTCACCTCTTTGCAGGAAGATTCTGACCAACAAGAACGAACTCCCTTACTCCTAGCAAGCTTCTAACACCTTCCCAGCCTTAGATCTCCCAAGAACAGCAAGGAATCTCTCAAACTCTTCCCAAAATCTCAAGAACACTCTCTCTTTGTGTTTTTCTCAAAAACGGCGAAAACACCAAAATAACACGACCCTAGGTCGTTTTCTACCCCTAAAAACTCGATTTAGGGATTTCCTAAACCAACCACACAACCGGACAATTAAAATTGAACCGACCAAACCGGCCACAACTGGTGTCGATCGACACTCCCTCTGTGGTGTCGATCGACACCCTCACCCAAATTCCCAGAAAATGGTTTGCGGGTGTTACAATTCTCCCCCACCAATCTAGATTCGTCCTCGAATCTCGTACAACCATCAGTCAAGGACTCCCGTGCAACCGTCTCCACGGCCCGCACTCCTCCGACCGATCTACAGAAGGTCACCTCTAGGCGATAGACTCACGCTCCAGGCGTCATTTGCTCTTGACTTTTTTGGACTTTCCTTTACTCATAGGCCTAAACCTTGAGTTTTATTGGCTCCTCATCAGACCTAAGTCTGCATGCCAAAAAGTTGGCTCCTCATCAGGCCGAAGGCCGAAGCCCGCATTGCCATAATATATAAGGAAAGTCCAAACTCGTCTCTCGGGTTGCCACCCTACAGCGCGCCCCCGGATCGTCATCCGAAGTCGAATATACCAACCATTCTCCCGAGCCACAAAGTCTCTGAAAATGGCAGTACTAGGAGAACCTAAGTCCCCCCAAGAGTCGCGAGCAAACGATTCTGAACACGTCCGAGTCATATCCCTATCCAGGTTTCCTTCCCGTGGCTCGCGTAAAAACATCACAATGTCCTACCAACCACATATTCCTCACTGGAATACCTCATGACCACACAAGGGTCATAAACGCCACAAGGGCCGCCACAAAGGCCAAACAAAATGTCCTAAGAGGACCGCCACCAAGGCCAAACAAAGTCCTAAAGAGGACCGCCACCAAGGCCAAACAAATGTCCTAAAAGAGGACCGCCACCAAGGAAACAAATGTCCTAAAAAAGGACCGCCACCAAGGCACTCTGGCTAAACAGCCCGCCACAAAGGCCATCTGTCCCGAAGGACCGTCACAAAAGACATCTGTCCCGAAGGACCGTCACAAAACCAAATCACATAGAAACTAGAAATCTTAGCTTAGATAAGCCATGGTTCATGCACTCACCTCTTTGCAGGAAGATTCTGACCAACAAGAACGAACTCCCTTACTCCTAGCAAGCTTCTAACACCTTCCCAGCCTTTAGATCTCCCAAGAACAGCAAGGAATCTCTCAAACTCTTCCCAAAAGCTCAAGAACATTCTCTCTTTGTGTTTTTCTCAAAAAACGGCGAAAACACCAAATAACACGACCCTAGGTCGTTTTCTACCCCTAAAAACTCGTTAGGGATTCCTAAACCAACCACACAAACCGGACAATTAAAATTGAACCGACCAACCGGCCACAACTGGTGTCGATCGACACCCTCACCAAAAATTCCCAGAAAATGGTTTTGCGGGTGTTACACTTTTTCTCCCTTAGAAATATAAAACCAAAGAACCAACTAATGATTAATATTTGGAACAGAAACTTATGAAGTGTGATAAATAAATTGTCATAAAGACAAAAAAAAAGAGTTTTGTTAAAGTGCAGAGAGGTTTCATGACCAACCTGCATACGCCAGAAGAGATCAGGACTAGCCTTGAAACGTGACTTGTTGTTTGAGAAATTCTGGCGAGCCTCCTTGACCTGGGCAAGTTCCTCGGGAGAGCCCCGTTTTAGCATCAAACTCCCAGATCTGTCTTCCGGCAAAGTGTTGGTAGTAAACAAGTGAGGGTCTTGTCTTGCCTCAGCTCCGATTCTCAACCTCCACATTTTGTGTCAACCCTCTACTCTAGCTCGTTAATCAATAAGATATATATTAAGAAGACGATCTTAGGTGAAGAAATTAGGCGGGAATTGCTCAGAGATTAGTTCTTAGTCTTTTAATATGTTTTACTTCACTTGTTAATCAATTATAAGTTATAATAATTTTGATAAATTATTAACTTTCAAGTTTCAAGTTGTATAGAAACACATGCAAACAAATTTAGGTCAAACCCCTTGGTATTATTTTTTAAAATAAATAATCCGGGTAGTAGAAAAAAAACTAACCCTTTTTTTGACAAAAAATGATATAATAACCAGACGGAGATTAATAGGCTTTGACGTACGGTAATAAATCAGATGACCATCGATCAGAGTAAAATCATCAAATAAAATATTATGTATGTATTATATGTTTTTCCTTAATTGTGTTTATCATAAAATTGTGATATGTATTTTATAACTTCTTTTAAATTGTGATTATTTTCTATATAAAAAAAATCTCTTAAGATAATTAATAATTAAGAGATTTTAGGTTTAGACCAGTGCATCCTCTTCAGCCGAAGGCCAGAATATTTTGGATGCTTCCCTCCTAAATATTATTTGAACCAACTCAACATTTCTTAATAAACGGAGAGAGAGTATTGTTTTGTTTTCATGGGATCTCTAATTATTTTAATCCTCGACGCTTACTATGTTGACCCCGAATACGTGATCGATAGTTAATGCAAAAATAAGATAGCTGTAGATAGACATATGGTATACGATGTAATCTTTTTTTTAATATTATATAATCTCTTAAATTTATGCGTTCTTGAAAAGGTAACATGCACTAACAAAAACAAAGAAAAAAAAAAGGATTATAAAAGCAGTAAGCTTGTAACTGAAGCTTCTTAACCTAGTACTCAAAGATTTAATGCTTATACATGCAAAGTGTAGCGGAAGTTTCAGTGCACTGCACTCCATTCTTGTGAGTCAAGGGTATAAGCTGTCTAGGTAATATGTGTGCAGATACAACTGGAGAAAGCTGTCATCGTCAAGTTGTACTATGATTGCAGATAGATCATCCTTTATACTGTAGTAGAATAGTATAAATATATTCGATGATAATATAATAAAGACTAATTAGTGTTAAGAAAAATGGAACTCACGTTCTATCTTTTAATACTACTAGGAATAAATGTACTATATATATACTATTACATTTTTTAATAATACGACACCAATTAAGAATGCTACACACGTTTGCGTCAATAAACCTTTGAGACTTTTGTAATCTCTCCTTGTCTTGACCCCATGTCTCGTTAGGGCTGGGTTTTGATATATATTAATATTAGAACAATTCTTGGGTCCTTTATATTCACCCTAATAAGTTTTAAAAGATGTCCTGAAATCTATTATTATTAAACTAATAATTTTAAAATTCACTTTTTATTCAAAACAGTTTTGATTTGGATTTTAATAATTTTTAGGGATTCTGAAGGATTTGAGAGAATTTTACAATAAATCATATCAACTTCTCTAAAATCATCAAAAACATTTATAATTTCATAAAAACTAAAATCACTTGGAATATTAGATTGAATACTTGAACAATGGTTGGATCACAACCTGATCTAAAAACCTCTTTGGCTAATCCAAGGTAGCTAGTTGTTGGTTTAAGCTTGAAATTAGCTTAGAAAGGAAGCTATCCTAATCCTAACTAAGTGGTGGCTTTTTTTTCGCCACTAACCAAGTTGTGGCTACTAGGAGATAATGGTTAAAGTATATTTAGGAGTTATCTAAATATGAGTGTTTTTAGTAAGATTAGGATTGGAGTTTTCTTAAATAAGGAGATGCTAAAGTGTAGTATAACTTATGAGTTGTGAGAGATATTTGAGAGAAAGAGCTTAAGTTTTGAAATATTTTGTTAAGCTAAAAGAGAGTCATTCTTTATATTTGTGTTCTTATATCTTTAAACTCAATGCTAGCTTGGAAGCGAAAGTGGATTAAAGTGCACCACACAAGGTTTGAGAGTCTCTTGATACAATATCCACTCGAAGTCTGAGAATCCTCAACAAGAAATAAGAGAATATATTTTGGTTTCAAAGTAAAGAGAATCAAAAGAAATCCCCCATATATTAATTGAGAAGCACTCTCACAAAAAACGCTGAGGTGTCGCGCTCACAGAGCTCATGTATATTTTTAATAAATGTCCTTACTTCTCATTGTTATTTACATAAGTGTGCCACTGAAATATTATGAGGCAATGTTTTTTTCTATTAGTTTTTTAAAATGAAAGATTTAATCAACTATTAAATCCGAAAATGTATTTAATTATTATTTTTATAACCTATTTACTAATAAAAAGTAAAATACATTTCACAAACAAGAAAAAAAATTATTCATTTATATACCACTGTTATCATTTTCTCATTGCATTTTTAAACTTAGGATTAGTTTAAACTAAATCGATTAGTCTAGAAAATATTGTTTTACCTGTTTAATGGTATAGTGATATAGATAATAATGTAAAACATATAATATGTGAGTTTGATTTTTAGAAACACAAAAAGACATCAAAACTTTCTACACGACCTTAAAATTCTTTTCCAAGTTCAAATATTTCACGGGTGAAACATATTTACAAAAATAAACAAAAATTTGAATAAACGAAAATTTTTTACTTACATATTTTATTTTATGCAAACAAATCTTAAATCTCAAATAATAATTTTACTCATAATATATTATTTAAAATGATTTATTCCGCACATAGTGCGGTTTGGTAGCTAGTACCCTTTATTATGAGAAAATCAATGTTGGCTCCAAAGAACTACAAAGGGTGGCTTATAAGGAGCCATTCACAACGGTCTAATCTACTAAAAGGAAGTAATAACAAACAATCAAGGAATAAGAAAAGATAAGTTCACTACAAAAAATATATACATTGACACCACCTCGTAATAGCACGATTTTCAAAATTGCTATCGAAGTTGAGTTTGTAAGTTGGTTACCATATGATAGCATTGTATAAACACTATAAAGTTTTTTAAGAAGCGGGAACTAAAATCACTTATTCCGCTAAACACTTAGCAAATTTTGCCAAAAAAAAGCGAGACTAAACTCGCTTTATCGGGCTTTCTCTCCTTCATTTCACTCCTTTTCTCTTTTAGTTGCTGAAACCCTAAATTCTCGTGAGCCAATTCCATTATTAAACTCGTCGTCGCCGCCCTCTGAAGCACCGCTAGACTTAATCTCGGTGGGATTTCAGCTGCAATTGAAGGTTGGTTTGTTTGAGTCTCTCTCCTTCACTTCACCCAGTTGTCGACCCATAAATCTCTTACACACACCAATTAGTTCGCCAATCGCTGTCGCCGTCGCTGCCCTCTGAACTACCGCCGGAGTTCTGGATTTGAGCTCCACTCGAAGGTGGTTTTCTTCCTCATATGAATGTTTTATATAAGTTTTAAGTTTTTGACATGCAATAGATTTGCTCAAATATGTTTATGAAATTGGAACAATTCACAGTTATTTTTTGACATGCAATAGATTTGTTCAATTGATTTGTTCATTATCCAATTAATTCACAGTTATTTGGTCTCTGCAATTTTGTTTAAGTATCTGATTTTGTTATGTACCCGATTTAACAACATTAGTTTAAAAATTATACTCTTTCTCTAATTATGTTTAGCAAGTGTTGCTAAGTGCATTATTGGAACCCCTGTTCTAAAAATCGGTCAAATCGGCTGATTACACGGCGTGGAATCGCTAGGCAGCTAGGAGCCGCCGCGATTACACCAAATCGGGAAGAAAATCGGAAAGGAAAAAAAACTCGATTTTTGATTTGATTTTTTTACTTAAAGATGATGTTAAAGGGGGAGATCTACTACTTTTATGCTATATCTAATTGAAAATAAGATAAAATGGGTAGGAAACTGAGCTAAAAAAGAGTGGACGGCCAAAAATTAGGGTTTATAGTAGCTGTGAATCGCGTGGACAGTGGAGAAGACGATCTTAAAATTATCATTTGCCCTCATTAATAAAAATGACAAAAAATGACAAAACGGATGTAGATAGGAGTCGAACCAGAAAACTTTCATAGTCTTAGTGAGTCTTAAATCGTTAGAGCTGTCAAACGTTTTGGTATTATTACGATAAACAATCTATATAACTCTGAAAGTGAACTATTTTATTATTTATTATATATAATAATAAAAAACCCTTAAACTAATCCCCGATTTAAATCCGATTTTCCGATTAATTTCTGGGCCGTCCGTCACCGCCCGACTAACGCCTAGCGATTTTTAAAACAGGGGTTGGAACTGAACAAGCTTTTATTTATCTCCATTCACAGGACAGGTTAGTAGCTTTTTTCTTTCCGTCTCTTATGATGTATATCTTGTTTTTTTCTTTTCTGTTTGGTTGTTTCAAAATACTGTTTCGTGTTTGTGATTGCAATTGATTTAATATATGCGATATAGTTGTCTTTGATTGTGAATCCTGTCTAAGATTCTGTCAAAAAATTGTATATGTTGTTTATGTACTAAGGTTAGATAATATAATGGTGGACAAGGATTGGGTGCATCTTTGCAGGTAATGATATAAATTATATAGGTTAGGCTAGCTTAAGTAGAGGTTTAGAGAGTTTACCTTTTTTGTTTTCTCTTCAATTATGCAATGAAGAGCTGATCCAGCTTATGAGAGAGGGGCTTCAAATTTTGTACGAGTTGTGGCTGCTGATTTGGGAGATGGTGATATGATTATATGTCCTTGCATCGACTGTCGTAACATAGATCGTCAATCAGCCAGTGTTGTAGTTGACCATCTTGTTACAAGGGGTATGTATGAGGCTTATAAGTGGCGGTCAGATTGGTATCATCATGGAGAGTTAAAGTGTAACATCCGCGAACTAAAATCCCGGTTTAAGGGATGCATCGGTCGATGCAGTAGGTGCATCGGTCGATGCAAGTCCGGTTCTGTGCGTTTTGACTTAAGTGAAACGCTGCGTTTTGGGCAAAGGGAAAAGGAAAACCCTTAAATCGATTCTTTTGTCTCCTTAGTCGACTTTGGCCGCTTTTGAGAGAAACAAAAGAGAGAAAGAGTATTCTTGGTGTTCTTGGTTATTTATGTGGATTTGTGGCGTTTACTGGTGAGATATGAGGCTTAGAACGTCGTAGGTGCTTGCTAGGAGTTTTCTTGATTGTTTGAGGTTAAGAATCGTCTTGGCAAAGGTAAGTGCAGGACCATGGCTTAACTAAGCTAGAGATCTCTCTGATTTGCTTGTTTTGTGTTGTTAGGCTTGTTAGATTGGTATTTAGGACGATTGGAAGCTTTTTGTGGCTTGGGATTGCGTTTTGTGGTTACATGAACGAAAATCCAGCAAGAAGCTTTGGGGAAAACGATGTTCGACATGTGCATCGGTCGATGCACTTTGTGCGTCGGTCGATGCAAATGCGAGGACGGCGCGTAAAACCTAGGGTTTTCGTGTTATGTCGAGCATGCGTCGGTCGATGCAGCGAGGGTGTCGGTCGATGCAAGTGTAGCTTGTATCGGTCGATTCAATCTTGCGTCGATCGATGCAACCCCTTTGGTGTCGGTTGATGCTTGCTTGGTGTCGGTCGATGAAGAGTCCTGGTTGTTATTGTTGATTGTTGATTGTTGTTTGATGGTTAGAGATGTCTCTATTGCTTGTGTGTATAGCCCAGTAGATGGGAGGATTGCCTTACTGAGTGTTTATAAAATACTCATGCATTGCAATTTGTGTTTGTGGTGCAGGTAAAGGCAAAGTGTGATCGTGGAATCAAGGCATGAAGAGGAGGATGTTCTAGGGACTCGATTGGATGTTGTCTGGCGTTGCTAGGTTGCTAGATTTGGGTCATTAGAAACATTGCTAGGTTGCTGGTTCTATGTTTCCTGTTGGTTGAATTTCGGAGATTGCCTATTTTATAGTTATTGGATATTGTTATTGGTTATTTCCGCTGTTGATTGTGATTGTGGTTAGGTGGCTAGTGGGTATGGGACCACTAGTTGTAGTTATTTATTATTATTATTATTATTATTATTTATTATTTATAAATAAAAAAAGGTCGGGTCGTTTCATAAAGTCTGGGGTTAGGTCAATAAGTTTAGACACTTGAATGATGATATATGGGATCAGCTGTTGAGTTCATGGATGACGACTTTGTTAGAAATGCTGAACTCAGTGAGATTGCAGAGTGTGAGGACAAGAAAGAAGATGAGTTTCTTGCAAAGCTTGCAGATGCTGTAACACTTATATCCAAGTTGTGTGAATCACAGATGCAATGATCAGACTTAAGACACAGAATGGCTGGTCTAGAGTTTCAATGATCTTCTGGAGACATTTCCGGAAATGTAACCAGAGGACAATGTGCTACACACATCACTATATGAGGTGAAGAAATTTCTTAATTCATTTGATATGGGCTACCAGAAGCTTCATGCATGTGTTAATGATTGCTGCTTATTCAGAAAGAAGTACAAGAACTCGATAATTTTCCTAAATGCAAGGCTTCTAGATGGAAGACGAAAATGGTTACTGGTGAAGTAAAGAAAGGTGATCCACAGAAAGTGTTATGCTACTTTCCGATCATCCCACGGCTGAAGAGAATGTTTAGGTCCGAAGAGATGGCTAAGGACTTAAGGTGGCGTCAAACTAACAAGAGCAACGATGGTAAACTCCGCCGCCCTATGGATTCAGTAACATGGGATCAGATGAATGCCAAATATCCTTCCTTTGCAGCTGAAGAAAGAAATGTGCGGCTTGGTCTTTCCACAGATGGATTTAATCCATTCGACATGAATAACAACAACTACAATTGCTGGCCTGTTTTGCTAGTAAACTACAATTTGTCACCTGACTTATGCATGAAGAAGGAGAACGTCATGCTTACATTGTTGATACCTAGACCACAACAGCCTGGTAATAGCATTGATGTATACTTAGAGGCGCTCATAGAGGATCTTAACCATCTCTGGAACAATGGAGAGACAAGGGTCAGATGCCTGTCCATTATTTGGAAAAAATACAGACAATTTGTGGTTGAAGTTCAGCCGAAAACATGTCTATATGTGCCATCGAAAGAGACTGCCACCAACGCATAGTTTCAGATTAAAGAAGTCATGGTTTGATGGAAAAACTGAACAGAGGAGAAAGGGAAGGATATTGTCTGGACAAGAAATTTCTCAATACCTGAAAAATTTCAAAAATGACTTTGGAAATTCGAAACGATCTACGCGCAAGAGGAAAAAGACTGAGTGTACTAGTATGGAGTCTGATAAAGAGGAGTTATCGAGTGAGTCAGAAGAGGATGAAGAAAATGATGTAAATGTTGATGAGGGAGAGTTATCAAGATGGAAGAAAAGATCTATATTATTCAAGTTACCGTATTGGGAGGTATAATTTTATTTTCAAATTTTATCCATTAAAATTTGGTTAACCTTATAGTTATTTATTGTATTTGTTCTGTGTATTTCTTAGGATATTCCTGTGAGGTATAACTTAGATGTTATGCATGTAGAAAGGAATGTGGCTGCAAGTATTCTCTCTACTTTGTTACATTGTGGGAAATCAAAGGATGGTTTAAATACCTATAAAGATTTGGAGTATCTTGGTATTAGGAAGGATTTTCACCCTAGGACTCAAGGGAAAAGAACATATCTACCTGCAGCTCCTTGGTCTTTATCAAAGAAAGAGAAAAAAAATTATGTAGTCGTCTTGTTGATTTCAAAGGACCCGATGGTTACTGTTCAAACATAGCGAGAGGCGTATCTTTAGACGACTGCTAAGTAACATGTCTAAAATCACACGACTATCACGTGTTAATGCAGCAACTCCTTCCGATTGCACTTAAAGGTTTGTTGCCAAAAGGTCCTAGGCTAGCAATTGCACGCTTATGTGCATTCTACAACCACTTGTGTCAGCGAGTAATTGATAGAGAGCAGATTTTGGTAATGGAATCTGAGATTGTTGAAACGATATGCATGTTTGAAAGATTTTTCCGCCAAGTTTCTTTGATATCATGGTGCACTTGACGGTTCATCTAGGAAGGGAAGCACGGTTAGGTGGACCAATCCATTTTAGATGGATGTACCCTTTTGAGAGGTATAAATTGTCCCTTTTTAGTTACTGTTAATATTTTCATTTTGTTCATTTCTAACATATAATTCTTCAAACATTTCACAGGTATATGAAAGTTCTCAAAGACTTTGTGAGAAATCCTGTGAGACCAGAGGGGTGTATTGCTGAGTGTTATCTAGCCGAAGAATGCATTCAGTTTTGTAGTGAATTCTTAAAGAAGTCAATAGACATACATGAAAAGCTAGATAGAAACACTGACTATGATAATAGTTCTATTCTAGAGGGTCTTCCTATATCCGCTGGAACTTCCATAACTCTTTCAGAAATGGATAAGAAAATAGCTCATCTTGCTGTCATCCAAAATATGGCTGTCGTTGAACATTATATCGAGTAAGCATATTTTTTTTTTCTCTTATCATTTACAATTACATTTACAGTCTCTCATGAAACTTATTATTATTTATTTTGTACAAGTGAGCATCTTCAGCATATACAAGACACAAATGGAAGATGCCGACATTATGCATCAGTTTTATGGACTACGCACACTGAGAATTTGGCATCTCGGTTGAAACAACAGGCAAGTTACATCAATTCTACTATTTTTTTGTTATTATTTTATTTTTATGTTTGTAGGTGTCTGACTTTTTATTTTATTTTATTTGTCGTAGATACCACTTGATTAAGACAGACATGGAGAACTTCTAAATGGTTGGCTTATGGTCCACGTTGCATTGCACGGCGGGTTACATAGTGAATGGTCAACGGTTTCATACAAGATCAGTTGACAGGAAAAATAAGAATAATGGGGTTTTTATGAGGCGACGTCAGTCTGTAGGGCTAGTTCGAAAGACACTTCACAAGTGGTTGATTTGGTATCCTACTATGGCAGAGTGATAGACATCATATTGTTAGATTATAATGTTTTATATGTTCATCTTTTCGGTGTTAATGGGCAGTAATGGGTAATGGAGTTAAGATAGAAGATGATTTTACACTAGTTAACTTGAATCATAGTCAAGTCTCCTTTTTAAGAGATCCATATATATTAGCCTCGCAAGCAAAGCAGGTGTTTTACTTAAGGGAAGACGCAGAATCAAGTTGGCATGTTGTTATGCGAGGTCCTTCAAGAAGATATAAGAAAGATTTGGATGATGGAATTGGAGACATTGGACCATTACTGGCAAATGTGGACATGGATGTTCACATGGATGAATCTGAAAATGCCCGAAATGATTGTGAAGGCATATATGTCTGAAATGGAGTTTGTTAGTCATTTACATTCTTCTTCTTGTTCTATTTGCTATGTCTGATGACTGCTTGATAATTGTTTGATTTAGTAGTTGTGTTTGTTTGTTATGTCTGATGACTGCGGTAATTGTTTATTTACTATGTCTCATGACTGGTAATTAATTAATGACATGGTAATTGTCAGGTGAGTTGACATGGGACCAAAGAAGAAGAATGGGGATCAGAAAAAAAGAACTAAGAACTCTAATGAGCCATAATTCGTGTGCAAAGTGTACTCACAACCTAAGCAGCCTATATGAGAGCAGCCTTTAGGAGAGCAGCCTATAGGAGAGCAGCCTGTAGGAGAGCAGCCTGTATGAGAGCAGCCTAGTGGAGAGCAGTCTATAGGAGAGCAATTACCCGAAGAACAGCCTTTAGAAGAGCAGCCTACACGTAGAGAAAGCGAGGACCAACAAGGATGAAAGACATTGCAAGGATCCAAATAGCAGAGTACATGTAGACTTAACTTTCATGGGAGAACATTATGGTCCTGGGTCTGTTAAGTTGTCATCGTATCTGAGTCCATTGGTACGAGAACACGTTCCTGTAACAGTTGAAAAATGGTCAAATATTATTGAGGATGTCAAGACAGTGCTTTGGAAATCTGTCCAGGTAAACTTTTCTCTACTTTGACATGGACTTACTTAATAGCTGATTAAATTTTAACAAATGTGATTGACACATAAGGTTTCTAAAATGAAAGTTAAGACTACATGTACTCTGCTATTTGGGATCATGGCAATGTTTCTGGTTGTTGCGTCCTCGCTGACCTCAAACATGTAGGCATAGCTCTGTTAAAGGCCTGGCTCGGGTAATTGCCTCTCCCTATAGTTGATTGCTCTTTAATTAGTGCTTTCATATTGAACTGGTTCTTATACAGGTGCTATCCTATAGGCTGCTTCTCCTAAAAGGCAGCATTCTCCTATAGGCTGCTTAGGTTGTGAGTACACTTTGCACTCACGAAGCAATTTCTGGCTAATTAGAATCAGTTCTTGTTCTTTTTTCTGATCCCTACATTCTTCTTCTTTGCGTCCATGTCAATCACCTTGAAAATAAACAATTACCATGTAATTAATTAATTTACCAGTCATGAGACATTGTAAATAAACAATTACCAAGCAGTCATCAAACATTAACAAACCAAACACAACGCTAGAATCAAAAATTATCAATTTTCATTAAATTGCAATAGAACAAGAAGTTGAATGTTAATGACCTAAACAAACATCCATTTCAACATTATATGTTCCACAATTCATTTAGGCATTTTTCAGTTCATCCATGTGAACATCCCAATGTCCACATGCTAGTAATGGATCCAATGGTCTCCAAATTCCATCATTCCAAATCTTTCTTATATCTTCTTGAAGACATCGCATAACAACATGCCAACTTGATTCTTGCGTCTATCCCTTAAGTAAAACATCCTGCTTTTGCTTGCAAGGCTAATATATATGGATCTCTTAAAAAAGGAGACTGACTATGATTCAAGTTAACTAGTGTAAATGTCATCTGTCTATGTTAAGACATTACCCTGATGCCCATTTAACTCCGGAAAAAGGAATGAACATATAAAACATTATAATCTAACAATCTGATGTTTTATATCAATTTGCGTAGAGTAGTGATACAAAAATCAACCACTTGTAAGGTATTTCGAACTAAGCCCTATGACGTTGACGTGCGGGTTCATAATGGATCCCCAATATCTTATTTTTCCTGTCAACAAGATTCTTGTTATTGAACCGTGACATTTCACTATGTAAACCGCCGTGCAATGCAACGATGGACCATTAAGCCAAACCATTTAGAGTTCCTCCATGTCGTCTTATCAAGTGGTATCTACGACAGATGAAAAAAGAATTACGAAGTCAGACACCTACAAACATAAAAATAAAAATAATAACAAAAAATAGTAGAATTTGATGTAACTTGTCCTGTTGTTTTCACTACCGAGGACATGCCAAATTCTCAGTGTGCGAGTCCATAAATTACTGATGCATAAATTCAGGGGCATCTCTCCATATTGTGTCACTTGTATATGCTGAAGATGCTCCCTTTGTACAAAAATATTAATGAATAATAAGTTTTCAGGAGAAGACTGTAAATGTAATTGTAAATGATAAGAGAATAAAAAATATGCTTACTTCGATATAATGTTCAATCGACAGCCTATTTGGGATGACAGCAAGATGAGCTATTTCTTATCCATTTCTGAAAGAGTTATGGAAGTTCCAGCGGGATATAGTTAAGAACCTCTAGAATAGAACTATTATCATAGTCAGTGTTTCTATCTAGCTTTTCATGTATGTCTATTGACTTTCTTTAAGAATTCACTACAAAACTGAATGCATTCTTCGGCTAATAACATTACTCAAAGCAATACACCCTCTGAGTCTCGACAGGATTTCTCACAAAGTCTTTGAGAACTTGTTCATATACCTGTTGAAATTGTTTGAAGAAATTTATATGTTAGAAATGAACAAAATGAAAATATCTACAACAGTAAACTAAAAAGGGACAATTTATACCTATTATAGCAAAGGGTACATCCATCTAAAATGGATTGGTCCACCTAACATGTGCTTCTCCTTCCTAGATGAACCGTCAATTTTGCGCACCATGTATCAAAGAAACTTGGCGGAAAAAAATCTTTCAAACATGTATAACGGAAACTTCAACAATTTCTCCATCCTCATTCCATCTTACCAAAAAATCTGCTCTCTATCCAATTACTCGCTGACACAAGTGGTTGTAGAATGCACATAAGCGTGCAATTGCTAGCCTAGGACCTTTGGCAACAAACCTTTAAGTGCAATCGATAGAAGGAGTTGTTGCATTAAACACGTAAAAATAGTAATACGTGTGATTTTAGACATGTTACTTAGCAGTCGTCTTAAAGATACGCCCTATCGCTATTTGAACAGTAACCATCGGGTCCTTTTGAAAATCTAACAAGACGACTACATAATTTTTTTTCTCTTTCTTTGATAAAGACCAAGGAGCTGCAGGTAGATATGTTCTTTTCCCTTGAGTCTAGGGTGAAAATCCTTCCTAATACAAGATACTCCAAATCTTTACAGTATTTAAACCATCCTTTGATTCTCCACAATGTAACAAAGTAGAGAGAATACTTGCAGCCACATCCTTTCTACATGCATAACATCTAAGTTATACCTCACAGGAATATCCTTAAGAAATACACAGAAAAAAATACAATAAATAACTATGAGGTTAACCAAATTTTAATGGATAAAATTTGAAAATAAAATTATACCTCCCAATACGGTAACTTGAATAATATAGATCTTTTCTTCCATCTTGATAACTCTCCCTCATCAACATTTACATCATTTTCTTCATCCTCTTCTGACTCACTCGATAACTCCTCTTTATCAGACTCCATACTAGTACACTCAGTCTTTTTCCTCTTGCGCGCAGATCGTTTCGAATTTCCAAAGTCATTTTTGAAATTTTTCAGGTATTGAGAAATTTCTTGTCCAGACAATATCCTTCCCTTTCTCCTCTGTTCAGTTTTTTCATCAAACCATGACTTCTTTAATCTGAAACTATGCGTTGGTGGCAGTCTCTTTCAATGGCACATATAGACATGTTTTCGGCTGAACTTCAACCACAAATTGTCTGTATTTTTTCCAAATAATGGACATGCATCTGACCCTTGTCTCTCCATTGTTCCAGAGATGGTTAAGATCCTCTATGAGCGCCTCTAAGTATACATCAATGCTATTACCAGGCTGTTGTGGTCTAGGTATGAACAATGTAAGCATGACGTTCTCCTTCTTCATGCATAAGTCAGGTGACAAATTGTAGTTTACTAGCAAAACAGGCCAGCAATTGTAGTTGTTGTTATTCATGTCGAATGGATTAAATCCATCTGTGGAAGACCAAGCCGCACATTTCTTTCTTCAGCTGCAAAAGGAAGGATATTTGGCATTCATCTGATCCCATGTTACTGAATCCATAGGGCGGCGGAGTTACCATCGTTGCTCTTGTTAGTTTGATGCCACCTTAAGTCCTTAGCCATCTCTTCGGACCTAAACATTCTCTTCAGCCGTGGGATGATCGGAAAGTAGCATAACACTTTCTGTGGATCACCTTTCTTTACTTCACCAGTAACCATTTTCGTCTTCCATCTAGAAGCCTTGCATTTAGGAAAATTATCGAGTTCTTGTACTTCTTTCTGAATAAGCAGCAATCATTAACACATGCATGAAGCTTCTGGTAGCCCATATCAAATGAATTAAGAAATTTCTTCACCTCATATAGTGATGTGTGTAGCACATTGTCCTCTGGTTACATTTCCGGAAATGTCTCCAGAAGATCATTGAAACTCTTGTCAGACCAGCCATTCTGTGTCTTAAGTCTGAATAGAGACACAATTGCCGAGATTTTACTGTGATTCACACAACTTGGATATAAGGGTGTTACAGCATCTGCAAGCTTTGCAAGAAACTCATCTTCTTTCTTGTCCTCACACTCTGCAATCTCACTGAGTTCAGCATTTCTAACAAAGTCGTCATCCATGAACTCAACAGCTTGATATAACCCATATATCTCATCATTCAAGTGTCTAAACTTATTGCCACCTTCAACCCCAGACTTTATGAAACGACCCGACCCGTTTTTTTTATTTTATAATAATAAATAATAAATAATAATAATAATAATAAATAAACTACAACTAGTGGTCCCATACCCACTAGCCACCTAACCAAAATCACAATCAACAGCGGAAATAACCAATAACAATATCCAATAACTATAAAATAGGCAATCTCCAAAATTCAACCAACAGGAAACATAGAACCAGCAACCTAGCAATGTTTCTAATGACCCAACTCTAGCAACCTAGCAACGCCAGACAACATCCAATCGAGTCCCTAGAACATCCTCCTCTTCATGCCTTGATTCCACGATCACACTTTGCCTTTACCTGCACCACAAACACAAATTGTAATGCATGAGTATTTTATAAACACTCAGTAAGGCAATCCTCCCATCTACTGGGCTATACACACAAGCAATAGAGACATCTCTAACCATCAAACAACAATCAATAATCAACAATAACAACCAGGACTCTGCATCGACCGACACCAAGCAGGCATCAACCGACACCAAAGGGGTTGCATCGACCGACGCAAGATTGAATCGACCGATACAAGCTACACTTGCATCGACCGACACCCTCGCTGCATTGACCGACGCATGCTCGACATAACACGAAAACCCTAGGTTTTACGCGCCGTCCTCGCATTTGCATCGACCGACGCACAAAGTGCATCGACCGATGCACATGTCGAACATCGTTTTCCCCCAAAGCTTCTTGCTGGATTTTCGTTCATGTAACCACAAAACGCAATCCCAAGCCACAAAAAAGCTTCCAATCGTCCTAAATACCAATCTAACAAGCCTAACAACACAAAACAAGCAAATCAGAGAGATCTCTAGCTTAGTTAAGCCATGGTCCTGCACTTACCTTTGCAAGACGATTCTTAACCTCAAACAATCAAGAAACACTCCTAGCAAGCACCTACGACGTTCTAAGCCTCATATCTCACCAGTAAACGCCACAAATCCACATAAATAACCAAGAACACCAGAATACTCTTTCTCTCTTTTGTTTCTCTCAAAAGCGGCCAAAGTCGACTAAGGAGACAAAAGAATCGATTTAAGGGTTTTCCTTTTCCCTTTGCCCAAAACGCAGCGTTTCACTTAAGTCAAAACGCACAGAACCGGACTTGCATCGACCGATGCACCTACTGCATCGACCGATGCATCCCTTAAACCGGGATTTAGTTCGCGGATGTTACACTTTAACTCTCCATGATGATACCAATCTGACCGCCACTATAAGCCTCATACATACCCCTTGTAACAAGATGGTCAACTACAACACTGGCTGATTGACGATCTATGTTACGACAGTCGATGCAAGGACATATAATCATATCACCATCTCCCAAATCAGCAGCCACAACTCGTACAAAATTTGAAGCCCCTCTCTCATAAGCTGGATCAGCTCTTCATTGCATAATTGAAGAGAAAACAAAAAAGGTAAACTCTCTAAACCTCTACTTAAGCTAGCCTAACCTATATAATTTATATCATTACCTGCAAAGATGCACCCAATCCTTGTCCACCATTATATTATCTAACCTTAGTACATAAACAACATATACAATTTTTTGACAGAATCTTAGACAGGATTCACAATCAAAGACAACTATATCGCATATATTAAATCAATTGCAATCACAAACACGAAACAGTATTTTGAAACAACCAAACAGAAAAGAAAAAAAACAAGATATACATCATAAGAGACGGAAAGAAAAAAGCTACTAACCTGTCCTGTGAATGGAGATAAATAAAAGCTTGTTCAGTTCCAACCCCTGTTTTAAAAATCGCTAGGCGTTAGTCGGGCGGTGACGGACGGCCCAGAAATTAATCGGAAAATCGGATTTAAATTGGGATTAGCTTTAGGGTTTTTTATTATTATATATAATAAATTATAAAATAGTTCACTTTCAGAGTTATATAGATTGTTTATCGTAATAATACCAAAACGTTTGACAGCTCTAACGATTTAAGACTCACTAAGACTATGAAAGTTTTCTGGTTCGACTCCTATCTACATCCGTTTTGTCATTTTTTGTCATTTTTATTAATGAGGGCAAATGATAATTTTAAGATCGTCTTCTCCACTGTCCACGCGATTCACAGCTACTATAAACCCTAATTTTTGGCCGTCCACTCTTTTTTAGCTTCAGTTTCCTACCCATTTTATCTTATTTTCAATTAGATATAGCATAAAAGTAGTAGATCTCCCCCTTTAACATCATCTTTAAGTAAAAAAATCAAATCAAAAATCGAGTTTTTTTTCCTTTCCGATTTTCTTCCCGATTTGGTGTAATCGCGGCGGCTCCTAGCTGCCTAGCGATTCCACGCCGTGTAATCAGCCGATTTGACCGATTTTTAGAACAGGGGTTCCAATAATGCACTTAGCAACACTTGCTAAACATAATTAGAGAAAGAATAATTTTTAAACTAATGTTGTTAAATCGGGTACATAACAAAATCAGATACTTAAACAAAATTGCAGAGACCAAATAACTGTGAATTAATTGGATAATGAACAAATCAATTGAACAAATCTATTGCATGTCAAAAATAACTGTGAATTGTTCCAATTTCATAAACATATTTGAGCAAATCTATTGCATGTCTTAAACTTAAAACTTATATAAAACAATCATATGAGGAAGAAAACCACCTTCGAGTGGAGCTCAAATCCAGAACTCCGGCGGTAGTTCAGAGGGCAGCGACGGCGACAGCGATTGGCGAACTAATTGGTGTGTGTAAGAGATTTATGGGTCGACAACTGGGTGAAGTGAAGGAGAGAGACTCAAACAAACCAACCTTCAATTGCAGCTGAAATCCCACCGAGATTAAGTCTAGCGGTGCTTCAGAGGGCGGCGACGACGAGTTTAATAATGGAATTGGCTCACGAGAATTTAGGGTTTCAGCAACTAAAAGAGAAAAGGAGTGAAATGAAGGAGAGAAAGCCCGATAAAGCGAGTTTAGTCTCGCTTTTTTTTGGCAAAATTTGCTAAGTGTTTAGCGGAATAAGTGATTTTAGTTCCCGCTTCTTAAAAAACGATTATAGTGTTTATACAATGCTATCATATGGTAACCAACTTACAAACTCAACTTCGATAGCAAATTTGAAAATCGTGCTATTACGAGGTGGTGTCAATGTATATATTTTTTGTAGTGAAATTATCTTTTCTTATTCCTTGATTGTTTGTTATTACTTCCTTTTTAGTAGATTAGACCATTGTGAATGGCTCCTTATAAGCCACCCTTTGTAGTTCTTTGGAGCCAACATTGATTTTCTCATAATAAAGGGTACTAGCTACCAAACCGCACTATGTGCGGAATAAATCATTTTAAATAATATATTATGAGTAAAATTATTATTTGAGATTTAAGATTTGTTTGCATAAAATAAAATATGTAAGTAAAAAAATTTCGTTTATTCAAATTTTTGTTTATTTTTTTGTAAATATGTTTCACCCGTGAAATATTTGAACTTGGAAAAGATTTTAAGGTCGTGTAGAAGTTTTGATGTCTTTTTGTGTTTCTAAAAATCAAACTCACATATTATATGTTTTACATTATTATCTATATCACTATACCATTAAACAGGTAAAACAATATTTTCTAGACTAATCGATTTAGTTTAAACTAATCCTAAGTTTAAAAATGCAATGAGAAAATGATAACAGTGGTATAAAATGAAATTTTTTTTCTTGTTTGTGAAAAGTATTTTACTTTTTATTAGTAAATAGGTTATGAAAATAATTAAATACATTTTCGGATTTAATAGTTGATTAAATCTTTCATTTTAAAAAACTAATAGAAAAAACATTGCCTCATAATATTTCAGTGGCACACTTATGTAAATAACAATGAGAAGTAAGGACATTTATTAAAATATACATGAGCTCTGTGAGCACGACACCTCAGCGTTTTTTGTGAGAGTGCTTCTCATTAATATATGGGGATTTCTTTTGATTCTCTTGCTTTGAAACCAAAATATATTCTCTTATTTCTTGTTGAGGATTCTCAGACTTCGAGTGGATATTGTATCACGAGACTCTCAAACCTTGTGTGGTGCACTTTAATCCACTTTCGCTTCCAAGCTAGCATTGAGTTTAAAGATATAAGAACACAAATATAAAGAATGACTCTCTTTTAGCTTAACAAAATATTTTCAAAACTTAAGCTCTTTCTCTCAAATTATCTCTCACAACTCATAAGTTATACTACACTTTAGCATCTCCTTATTTAAGAAAAACTCCAATCCTAATCTTACTAAAAACACTCATATTTAGATAACTCCTAAATATACTTTAACCATTATCTCCTAGTAGCCACAACTTGGTTAGTGGCGAAAAAAAAAGCCACCACTTAGTTAGGATTAGGATAGCTTCCTTTCTAAGCTAATTTCAAGCCTAAACCAACAACTAGCTACCTTGGATTAGCCAAAGAGGTTTTTAGATCAGGTTGTGATCCAACCATTGTTCAAGTATTCAATCTAATATTCCAAGTGATTTATTTTATGAAATTTTAAATGTTTTGATGATTTTAGAGAAGTTGATATGATTTATTGTAAAATTCTCTCAAATCCTTCAGAATCCCTAAAAATTATTAAAATCCAAATCCAAAACTGTTTTGAATAAAAAGTGAATTTTAAAAATTATTAGTTTAATAATAAATAGATTTCAGGACATCTTTTAAAACTTATTAGGGTGAATATAAAGGACCCAAGAATTGTTCGAATATTAATATATATAAACCCAGCCCTAACGAGACATGGGGTCAAGACAAGGAGAGATTACAAAAGTCTCAAAGGTTTATTGACGCAAACGTGTGTAGCATTCTTAATTGGTGTCGTATTATTAAAAAATGTAATAGTATATATATAGTACATTTATTCCTAGTAGTATTAAAAGATAGAACGTGAGTTCCATTTTTCTTAACACTAATTAGTCTTTATTATATTATCATCGAATATATTTATACTATTCTACTACAGTATAAAGGATGATCTATCTGCAATCATAGTACAACTTGACGATGACAGCTTTCTCCAGTTGTATCTGCACCATATTACCTAGACAGCTTATACCCTTGACTCACAAGAATGGAGTGCAGTGCACTGAAACTTCCGCTACACTTTGCATGTATAAGCATTAAATCTTTGAGTACTAGGTTAAGAAGCTTCAGTTACAAGCTTACTGCTTTTATAATCCTTTTTTTTTCTTTGTTTTTGTTAGTGCATGTTACCTTTTCAAAACGCATAAATTTAAGAGATTATATAATATTAAAAAAAAAAGATTACATCGTATACCATATGTCTATCTACAGCTATCTTATTTTTGCATTAACTATCGATCACGTATTCGGGGTCAACATAGTAAGCGTCGAGGATTAAAATAATTAGAGATCCCATGAAAACAAAACAATACTCTCTCCGTTTATTAAGAAATGTTGAGTTGGTTCAAATAATATTTAGGAGGAAAGCATCCAAAATATTCTGGCCTTCGGCTGAAGAGGATGCACTGGTCTAAACCTAAAATCTCTTAATTATTTAATTATCTTAAGAGATTTTTTTTATATAGAAAATAATCACAATTTAAAAGAAGTTATAAAATACATATCACAATTTTATGATAAACACAATTAAGGAAAAACATATAATACATACATAATATTTTATTTGATGATTTTACTCTGATCGATGGTCATCTGATTTATTACCGTACGTCAAAGCCTATTAATCTCCGTCTGGTTATTAATATTATTTTTTTGTCAAAAAAAGGGTTAGTTTTTTTTTTCTACCCGGATTATTTATTTTTAAAAAATAATACGAAGGGGTTTGACCTAAATTTGTTTGCATGTGTTCTATACAACTTGAAACTTGAAAGTTAATAATTTATCAAAATTTATTATAACTTATAATTGATTAACAAGTGAAGTAAAACATATTAAAAGACTAAGAACTAATCTCTGAGCAATTCCCGCCTAATTTTCTTCACCTAAGATCGTCTTCTTAATATATATCTTATTGATTAACGAGCTAGAGTAGAGGGTTGACACAAAATGTGGAGGTTGAGAATCGGAGCTGAGGCAAGACAAGACCCTCACTTGTTTACTACCAACAACTTTGCCGGAAGACAGATCTGGGAGTTTGATGCTAACGGGGCTCTCCCGAGGAACTTGCCCAGGTCAAGGAGGCTCGCCAGAATTTTTCTCAAACAACAAGTCACGTTTCAAGGCTAGTCCTGATCTCTTCTGGCGTATGCAGGTTGGTCATGAAACCTCTCTGCACTTTAACAAAACTCTTTTTTTTTGTCTTTATGACAATTATATTATCACACTTCATAAGTTTCTGTTCCAAATATATAATCATTAGTTGGTTCTTTGGTTTTATAGTTTCTAAGGGAGAAAAAGTGTAACACCGCAAACCATTTTCTGGGAATTTTGGTGAGGGTGTCGATCGACACCAGTTGTGGCCGGTTGGTCGGTTCAATTTTAATTGTCCGGTTTGTGTGGTTGGTTTGGAAATCCCTAAATCGAGTTTTAGGGGTAGAAAACGACCTAGGTCGTGTTATTTTGGTGTTTTCGCCGTTTTTGAGAAAAACACAAAGAGAGAATGTTCTTGAGCTTTTGGGAAGAGTTTGAGAGATTCCTTGCGTTCTGGGAGATCTAAGGCTGGGAAGGTGTTAGAAGCTTGCTAGGAGTAAGGGGTTCGTTCTTGTTGTCAGAATCTTCCTGCAAAGAGAGAGTGCATGACCATGGCTTATCTAAGCTAAGATTTCTAGTTTCTATGTGATTTGGTCTTTGTGACGGTCCTTCGGGACAGATGGTCTTTGTGACGGTCCTTCGGGACAGATGGCCTTTGTGGCGGGCTGTTTAGCCAGAGTGCCTTGGTGCGGTCCTTTTAGGACATTTGTTTGGCCTTGGTGGCGGTCTCTTTTAGGACATTTGTTTGGCCTTGGTGGCGGTCCTCTTTAGGACATTTGTTTGGCCTTGGTGGCGGTCCTCTTTAGGACATTTTGTTTGGCTTTGTGGCGGCCCTTGTGGCGTTTATGACCTTGTGTGGTCATGAGGTATCCAGTGAGGAATATGTGGTTGGTAGGACATTGTGATGTTTTTACGCGAGCCACGGGAAGGAAACCTGGATAGGGATATGACTCGGACGTGTTCAGAATCGTTTGCTCGCGACTCTTGGGGGGACTTAGGTTCTCCTAGTACTGCCATTTTCAGAGACTTTGTGGCTCGGAGAATGGTTGGTATATCGACTTCGGATGACGATCCGGGGGCGCGCTGTAGGGTGGCAACCCGAGAGACGAGTTTGGACTTTTCCTTATATATTATGGCATGCGGGCTTCGGCCTGATGAGGAGCCAACTTTTGGCATGCAGACTTAGGTCTGATGAGGAGCCAATAAAAACTCAAGGTTTAGGCCTATGAGTAAAGGAAAGTCCAAAAAGTCAAGAGCAAATGACGCCTGGAGCGTGAGTCTATCGCCTAGAGGTGACCTTCTGTAGATCGGTCGGAGGAGTGCGGGCCGTGGAGACGGTTGCACGGGAGTCCTTGACTGATGGTTGTTCGAGATTCGAGGACGAATCTAGATTGGTGGGGGAGAATTGTAACACCCGCAAACCATTTTCTGGGAATTTTGGTGAGGGTGTCGATCGACACCACAGAGGGAGTGTCGATCGACACCAGTTGTGGCCGGTTTGGTCGGTTCAATTTTAATTGTCCGGTTTGTGTGGTTGGTTTAGGAAATCCCTAAATCGAGTTTTTAGGGGTAGAAAACGACCTAGGGTCGTGTTATTTTGGTGTTTTCGCCGTTTTTGAGAAAAACACAAAGAGAGAGTGTTCTTGAGCTTTTGGGAAGAGTTTGAGAGATTCCTTGCTGTTCTTGGGAGATCTAAGGCTGGGAAGGTGTTAGAAGCTTGCTAGGAGTAAGGGAGTTCGTTCTTGTTGGTCAGAATCTTCCTGCAAAGAGGTGAGTGCATGACCATGGCTTATCTAAGCTAAGATTTCTAGTTTCTATGTGATTTGGTGCTTATGTGGTTGTTTCCTTGAGTTCTCTATGCTATTTCGTTGCTATCTGGGCTGGGTTTGGCTTCTGGGAGTGCAAGGAGCGGATTGGAGAAGATTGGAGGCGAGATTCGGAGTTTCTGATCGAGGGAAATCGCTGCTCGGTATCGGTGTCGGTCGACACCAGTTGGGGTCGGTCGACACCAACGCGAGGACGGCTCGGGACTTTGGCGAGTGTCGTTCGATGCCATGTGGAGGCGTCGGTCGACACAAACTAGGGTTTTCGGGAGTGTCGGGCAGGGTGTCGGTCGACACCAGTTTGGCGTCGGTCGACACCAGATAGTCAGTGACGATCGACACCATCTGGTGTCGGTCGACACCCCTTGATCAGTTGCGATGGATGTTGCATGCGTTGTATATTGCCTGGTTTGTTTTATTGATTGTTGTTTGTGGCTTGTAGAGATCTTATTGCTTGTGTGTATAGCCCAGTAGATGGGAGGATTGCCTCACTGAGTGTTTATCAAATACTCATGCATCTCAATTTGTGTTTGTGGTGCAGGTAAAGGCAAAGTGTGATCGTGGAATCAAAGGCAATGAAGAGGAGGATGTTCTAGGGACTCAATTGGATGTTGTCTGGCTTTTGCTAGGGTGCTAGAGTTGAGTCATTAGAAACATTGCTAGGTTGCTGGTTTCATGTTTCTTGTTGTTTGGTATTGAGACATTGCCTTGCTATAATATTGGGTTATTATTGGATATTGATTATGTCTTTCCGCTGTTGAATGTGTTGTGGTTAGGTGGCTAGTGGGTATGGGACCACTAGCTGTAGTTGTTTTAATATATTATATTTATTATTTATTTATTAAAAAAAAAGGGTTGGTCGTTTCATTTTGGTATCAGAGCCCTTACGGTTCTAGGTTTGGGTTCACTAGGTTTCTGTGGTGATGTTTGGGATTGCATGTCTTGATTGATTATGTGAGTTAGTCAATTGTGTGTGGTATGGAGTCCTAGAACATCCTCTTCGAGCCGAGTGTGAGATTCCACGGTGAGTTATTGTTATGTTTCTTTGTGTGGTATTGATTTGTTTTATGCTTGTTAGCCTCTGTTCTTGGAAGATGCAGTGGTTAAGGTGTTTGAGTTGTTGGTCGTGGACGGGGACGTGGTCGTGGTCATTGTCGGGCGGGTCCCGAGGCAGCGAGTGTGTGGTCCAGAGTTCCACGAGGAGGTACGTCAGAGGGTCGCAAGCGTATCAGGAGGGACCAGAGGGGGTTAGCCGGTGAGCGTGCCGGGGGTGCTGGGAACCCAGGTGTGGGGTTGCAGCTGGTGGAGCCCAGGGTCGAGATGATCGCTTGCGGATCTGTTGGCGTGCTGTTGGAGCGGTTACCGAGAGGGGTACCAGTGTAGGCTCCAGTTGTGCCGCATGTGGCGGGATGCAGCCGAGGGCTGCGGATATTGAGGACTTTCCATCTTATGTTAAGAGGATGAGTAGTTGTAGATGACCGGTAAAGATTATTCTCAAGGGGTATCGGGCCTAGAGAGGCGGATAGGTGGACATATGCAGTTGGAGCAGATATTTCTCTGCTTGGTGGTTAATCGTTTTGGATGTTATAAGTTGAGTGGGCAGGTGTAACATTGAAATGTTATACTCAGACCACAGGAGGTACTTGTGTCGAGAGATGTTTATAGTCGTTAAGGATTGTTGCTCCTGAGGGGATGATGATTCCAGAATACCGATAGCTCGAGGGGCTGAGGGCTCTGAGAGTGGCAGAGGGGATGTTGTTCTCCTGAGGGGATGAGTAGTTCCCCTGATACCGAGATCTTGAGGATTGTGGTCCAAGAGTGAGACGGTATAACTCGAAGACGCTGGTCTGAGAGTGAGATCGGTATGGCTCGAAGGTTGCGACCTAAGAGTGAAAGAGTTGGGAGCAAGCAATGTATAGAACGTGAGTATAAACATAACGACGGAATGTAGACCTCGAGAGTGATGGTGGTTTAATCTTGGATTTTAGGATTATGTTGGCCAGTGGGCCAGGGTTTTATGACCGGAGCAGTCAAAAATGTGTGGCTGATGTGCTAGGATTGAGTGGACGGTGGTTCTGGAGTCCCGGGAAGGAGAGCTGCAGCAGGTATGAGCCGGCAAGGGCATGGTTGCCAGGTACATAAGATTCATGAGAAACCTTCATGGAAGGATAAACTAAGTTCATTGGAGATGGACAAGGTTACTAGATTTAAGGTTTTGGTAAGCTTGCTGGGGGGAAACAAGTCAAGTAGGTTAAGTTGGCGGTCTGCAAAGCATTTGATACAGTGAATCGGAATATGCGAACGTATGGTACTTGTTTGTTTTATTACGCTCGTATTGATGATTTGTTGTGGAGACTAGCTAAGCGGAAAGCTAATTTTGGATTAATCTATCTTGTGGAAGTTCTCCCTAAGAGACAAGTTACTAGAGGTTCTTGGACGAACAAGAGGGTTGACATTCAGGTGGCTTCGAGTTGATGTCGGCATACTTGAGTGTTTGTTTGGCAGAGCTGAAGAAGCAGCTAGAGGATTTGTTGAGTAAGGGATTCAACCGTCCTAGTGTATCATTGTGGGGAGCGCCAATGTTATATGTCAAGAAGAAGGATGGGAGTTTCCGGGGGTGTGCATTGATTATCGGGGTTTGAACCGGGTCACTGTGAAGAACAAGTACCCTCTTCCTAGGATTGACGAGTTGTTGGATCAGTTGAGGGGTGCTACTTGGTTCTCCAAGGTGGATCTGGCATCGGGTTATCATCAGATACCGATAGATGAGGCAGATGTGAGGAAGACTGCTTTCAGGACGAGGTATGGGCATTATGAGTTTGTGGTGATGCCTTTCGGGTTGACTAACGCACCAGCAGCGTTTATGAGATTGATGAACAGTGTGTTTCAGGAGTTTCTGGATGTATCTGTCATCATTTTCATCGACGATATCCTGGTTTATTCTAAGAGTCCTGAGGAGCATGCAGTGCATTTGAGGGCAGTTATGGAGAAGCTGCGGGAGCAGAAGCTGTTTGCCAAGTTGAGCAAGTGTAGTTTCTGGCAGCGTGAGATGGGCTTTCTGGGTCACATTGTTTCTGTTGAGGGGGTTTCAGTAGATCCAGAGAAGATTCAGGCTATCAGAGATTGGCCTAGACCGCAGAATGCCACAGAGATCAGGAGTTTCCTTGGATTGGCAGGTTACTACAGGAGATTTGTGCAGGGTTTGCAAGCAGAGCACGTCCTATGACTAAGTTGACAGGGAAGGATGTTCCTTTTGTCTGGTCAGAAGAGTGTGAGGAAGGCTTTGCAAGCCTGAAGGAGATGTTGACTACTGCGCCAGTGTTGGCTTTGCCTGAGCAGGGAGAACCCTATGTGGTTTATACAGATGCATCTAGAGTTGGGTTGGGTTGTGTTCTGATGCAGCATGGGAAGGTGATTGCTTATGCTTCACGCAGTTGCGGGTGCATGAAGGCAACTATCCTACTCATGATTTGGAGATGGGTGCTGTAGTTTTTGCCCTGAAGATTTGGAGATCTTATCTTTACGGTGCAAAGGTACAGGTGTTCACAGATCATAAGAGCCTGAAGTATATATTCACTCAGCCTGAGTTGAATTTGAGACAGAGGCGGTGGATGGAGCTTGTGGCAGATTATGATTTGGAGATAGCCTATCATCCTGGTAAGGCTAACACGGTTGCAGATGCTCTGAGTCGGAAGAGGGTAGCTTCGGCTCAGGAGCAGGAGATGGAGTCTCTGGTAGGGGAGATCAGTGCTTTGAGCTTATGTGTTGTTTCACAGGAACCGTTGGGTTTGGAAGCAGTAGATAGAGCAGATCTTCTGAGTAGAGTGCGGTTGGCTCAGGAGAAGGATTTGGGGCTAGTGAATGCTCTAAGGATGTGGGTTCAGAGTATCAGGTCTCAGATAATGGTACTATCTTGGTGCACGGTCGTGTGTGTGTGCCCAAGGATGAGGAGTTGAGACAGGAGATTCTGAGAGAGGCTCATGCGAGCAAATATCCATTCATCCAGGAGCGACCAAGATGTACCGTGACCTCAAGAGGTACTATCATTGGGTCGGGATGAAGAAGGATGTGGCTAGTTGGGTTTCGAGGTGCGAGGTGTGTCAGCTAGTGAAGGCTGAGCATCAGGTTCCTGGCGGGTTACTGAAGAGTTTACCCATTCCTGAGTGGAAGTGGGATATGATCACTATGGATTTCGTGGTAGGATTGCCAGTGTCACGGACCTTTGATGCTATTTGGGTCATTGTGGACCGGTTGACTAAGTCAGCACATTTTCTGGCCATTAAGAAGACTGATGGAGCAGCGGTCTTGGCTAAGAAGTATGTGAGGGAGATAGTCAGGTTGCATGGGGTGCCAGCGAGCATTGTGTCTGATAGGGATTCTAAGTTCACTTCGGTGTTCTGGAAGGCATTTCAGGCAGAGATGGGCACTAAGGTGCACATGAGTACAGCTTATCATCCCCAGACTGATGGACAGTCAGAGAGGACGATCCAGACGCTGGAGGATTTGCTGAGGATGTGTGTGTTGATTGGGGTGGCCATTGGGCAGATCATCTGAACCTGGTAGAGTTTGCTTACAACAACAGCTATCAGGCAAGTTATTAAGATGGCTCCTATGAGGCTTTGTATGGGAGACCATGTCGTACACCATTATGCTGGACTCAGGTGGGGAGAGGAGCATGTTTGGTGCTAGTTTTGTTCAGGAGACCTCAGAGAAGATTCGGGTTCTCAAGTTGAACATGAAGGCTCAGGATAGGCAGAGGAGTTATGCAGATAGGAGAAGGAGAGATCTTGAGTTTCAGGTAGGAGATAGAGTGTACCTCAAGATGGCCATGTTGCGGGGTCCGAACAGGTCATTGTCAGAGACTAAGTTGAGTCCGAGGTATATGGGTCCATTCAGAGTGATTGAGCGGGTTGGACCAGTGGCATATAGATTGGAGTTACCTGAGGTGATGCGTGCATTCCATAAGGTTTTCCATGTGTCTATGTTGCGGAAGTGTCTCCGTGAGGGAGAGGAGGTGTTGGCTAAGATTCCTGAGGATCTTCAGCCTAACATGACTTTGGAGGCGAGACCAGTGAGGGTTCTCGAGAGGAGGATCAAGGAACTTCGGAAGAAGAAGATTCCTTTGATGAGAGTCCTTTGGGACTGTGATGGTGTTGAGGAGCAGACTTGGGAGCCTGAGGCAAAGATGAAGGCAAGGTTCAAGAAGTGGTATGAGAAGCAAGCCGCGACTTGAGCTTGTTTAGCCGGGTCCCATCTGTACCCGTGGCTGGAGCGGGAATGGAGTATTCCAGCCCATCTCTCTTGTTACTCGGTCGCTTGGGGTGGTTGGTTGTGCGACTCAGTAACAAGATGAGGTGGTGTTTGGGGTACAAAGTTTCCGTGAGGCGGGGTTGTGAAGAGAAGTTTCCAAAAGTGGAAAGTTTCCAAAAATGGAAGGTGCTAAATATGGAAAGTTTTATGGGAGTTAGAATTTGTCCATTTTAGCGGTGGAGAGCCTTAAAGGGGGCTTGAGGGTGGCCTTAGTGGCGGACTTTTGAGTCAGTGTGCCCGTGTGTGGCGGTCTTTTTAGACATTGTGGGGTCTTTGTGACGGGCTTTTAGCCAGAGTGTCTTTGTGACGGTCCTCGTTAGGACATTTGTGTGGCCTTGGTGGCGGTCCTTTGTAGGACGTTTGTTTGGCCTTTGTGGCGGGCTGTTTAGCCAGAGTGTCTTTGTGACGGTCCTCTTTAGGACATTTGTGTGGCCTTGGTGGCGGTCCTTTTAGGACGTTTGTTTGGCCTTTTGGCGGGCTGTTTAGCCAGAGTGTCTTTGTGACGGTCCTTCGGGACAGATGGTCTTTGTGACGGTCCTTCGGGACAGATGGCCTTTGTGGCGGGCTGTTTAGCCAGAGTGCCTTGGTGGCGGTCCTTTTTAGGACATTTGTTTGGCCTTGGTGGCGGTCCTCTTTAGGACATTTGTTTGGCCTTGGTGGCGGTCCTCTTTAGGACATTTGTTTGGCCTTGGTGGCGGTCCTCTTTAGGACATTTTGTTTGGCCTTTGTGGCGGCCCTTGTGGCGTATATGATCCTTGTGTGGTCATGAGGTATTCCAGTGAGGGAATATGTGGTTGGTAGGACATTGAGATGTTTTACGCGAGCCACGGGAAGGAAACCTGGATAGGGATAGGACTCGGACGTGTTCAGAATCGTTTGCTCGCGACTCTTGGGGGACTTAGGTTCTCCTAGTACTGCCATTTTCAGAGACTTTGTGGCTCGGGAGAATGGTTGGTATATCGACTTCGGATGACGATCCGGGGGCGCGCTGTAGGGTGGCAACCCGAGAGACGAGTTTGGACTTTTCCTTATATATTATGGCATGCGGGCTTCGCCTGATGAGGAGCCAACATTTGGCATGCAGACTTAGGTCTGATGAGGAGCCAATAAAAACTCAAGGTTTAGGCCTATGAGTAAAGGAAAGTCCAAAAAGTCAAGAGCAAATGACGCCTGGAGCGTGAGTCTATCGCCTAGAGGTGACCTTCTGTAGATCGGTCGGAGGAGTGCGGGCCGTGGAGACGGTTGCACGGAGTCCTTGACTGATGTTGTTCGAGATTCGAGGACGAATCTAGATTGGTGGGGGAGAATTGTAACACCCGCAAACCATTTTCTGGGAATTTTGGTGAGGGTGTCGATCGACACCACAGAGGGAGTGTCGATCGACACCAGTTGTGGCCGGTTGGTCGGTTCAATTTTAATTGTCCGGTTTGTGTGGTTGGTTTAGGAAATCCTAAATCGAGTTTTTAGGGGTAGAAAACGACCTAGGGTCGTGTTATTTTGGTGTTTTCGCCGTTTTTGAAGAAAACACAAAGAGAGAGTGTTCTTGAGCTTTTGGGAAGAGTTTGAGAGATTCCTTGCTGTTCTTGGAGATCTAAGGCTGGGAAGGTGTTAGAAGCTTGCTAGGAGTGAGGGAGTTCGTTCTTGTTGGTCAGAAACTTCCTGCAAAGAGGTGAGTGCATGACCATGGCTTATCTAAGCTAAGATTTCTAGTTTCTATGTGATTTGGTGCTTATGTGGTTGTTTCCTTGAGTTCTCTATGCTATTTCGTTGCTATCTGGGCTGGGTTTGGCTTCTGGGAGTGCAAGGAGCGGATTGGAGAAGATTGGAGGCGAGATTCGGAGTTTCTGATCGAGGGAAATCGCTGCTCGGTATCGGTGTCGGTCGACACCAGTTGGGGTGTCGGTCGACACCAACGCGAGGACGGCTCGGGACTTTGGCGAGTGTCGTTCGATGCCATGTGGAGGCGTCGGTCGACACAAACTAGGGTTTTCGGGAGTGTCGGGCAGGGTGTCGGTCGACACCAGATAGTCAGTGACGATCGACACCATCTGGTGTCGGTCGACACCCCTTGTTCAGTTGCGATGGATGTTGCATGCGTTGTATATTGCCTGGTTTGTTTTATTGATTGTTGTTTGTGGCTTGTAGAGATCTTATTGCTTGTGTGTATAGCCCAGTAGATGGGAGGATTGCCTCACTGAGTGTTTATCAAATACTCATGCATCTCAATTTGTGTTTGTGGTGCAGGTAAAGGCAAAGTGTGATCGTGGAATCAAAGGCAATGAAGAGGAGGATGTTCTAGGGACTCGATTGGATGTTGTCTGGCATTTGCTAGGGTGCTAGAGTTGAGTCATTAGAAACATTGCTAGGTTGCTGGTTTCATGTTTCTTGTTGTTTGGTATTGAGATATTGCCTTGCTATAATATTGGGTTATTATTGGTTATTGATTATGTTTTCCGCTGTTGAATGTGTTTGTGGTTAGGTGGCTAGTGGTATGGGACCACTAGCTGTAGTTGTTTTAATATATTATATTTATTATTTATTTATATAAAAAAAAAAGGGTTGGTCGTTTCC
>JALLKC010000263.1:0-51464 GCA_024034495.1 Camelina laxa | reverse complement strand
ATTGGATTGTAACACAATGATGACCCTAGAAACGCTAAACAAAGCTGTTTCACTGCTTCTAATCAATGGTTTCTCGGTTTTACCCGTTTTGGGAGGAAATGGGTATAACTGTTGTCTAAACACTCCAATCCATCTATAACTCTTATAATCAGTCAAATACATTGGATTGTAAACATGATGACCCTAGAACGCTAACAAAGCTGTTTACTGCTTCTAATCAATGTTTTCTCGGTTTTAGCCTGTTTTGGGAGGAAATGGGTATAAATGTTGTCTAAACACTCCAAATCCATCTCTAACTCTTATAATCAGTCAAATACATTGGATTGTAACACATGATGACCCTAGAAACGCTAACAAAGCTGTTTACTGCTTCTAATCAATGTTTTCTCGGTTTTAGCCCATTTTGGGAGGAAATGGGTATAACTGTTGTCTAAACACTCCAAATCCATCTCTAACTCTTATAATTAATCAAATACATTGGGTTGAGTCACATTTTGACACTATTAACATTAACAAAGCTGTTTACTGCTTCAAAGCAATGTTTTGTCGGTTTTAGCCCGTTTTCTCGGTTTTAGCCTGTTTTAGGACAAAATGGGTATAAGTGTTGTCTAAACACTCCAAATCCATCTATAACTCTTAAAATCAGTCAAATACATTGGATTGTAACACATGATGACCCTAGAAACGCTAACAAGGCTGTTTACTGCTTCTAATCAATGTTTTTCTCGGTTTTAGCCCGTTTTGGGAGGAAATGGGTATAACTGTTGTCTAAACACTCCAAATCCATCTCTAACTCTTAATCAGTCAAATACATTGGATTGTAACACATGATGACCCTAGAAACGCTAACAAAGCTGTTTACTGCTTCTAATCAATGTTTTCTCGGTTTTAGCCCGTTTTGGGAGGAAATGGGTATAACTGTTGTCTAAACACTCCAAATCCATCTCTAACTCTTATAATTAATCAAATACATTGGATTGAGTCACATTTTGACCCTAGAATCACTAACAAAGCTGTTTACTGCCTCAAAGCAATGTTTTGTCGGTTTTAGCCCGTTTCTCGTTTAGCCTGGTTTAGGACAAAATGGATATAAGTGTTGTCTAAACACTCCAAATCCATCTATAACTCTTATAATCAGTCAAATACATTGGATTGTAACACATGATGACCCTAGAAACGCTAACAAAGCTGTTTACTGCTTCTAATCAATGTTTTCTCGGTTTTAGCCTGTTTTGGGAGGAAATGGGTATAACTGTTGTCTAAACACTCCAAATCCATCTATAACTCTTATAATCAGTCAAATACATTGGATTGTAACACATGATGACCCTAGAAACGCTAACAAAGCTGTTTACTGCTTCTAATCAATGTTTTCTCGGTTTTAGCCTGTTTTGGGAGGAAATGGGTATAACTGTTGTCTAAACACTCCAAATCCATCTCTAACTCTTATAATCAGTCAAATACATTGGATTGTAACACATGATGACCCTAGAAACGCTAACAAAGCTGTTTACTGCTTCTAATCAATGTTTTCTCGGTTTTAGCCCGTTTTGGGAGGAAATGGGTATAACTGTTGTCTAAACACTCCAAATCCATCTCTAACTCTTATAATTAATCAAATACATTGGATTGAGTCACATTTTGACCCTAGAATCACTAACAAAGCTGTTTACTGCCTCAAAGCAATGTTTTGTCGGTTTTAGCCCGTTTTCTCGGTTTTAGCCTGTTTAGGACAAAATGGGTATAAGTGTTGTCTAAACACTCCAAATCCATCTATAACTCTTATAATCAGTCAAATACATTGGATTGTAACACATGATGACCCTAGAAACGCTAACAAAGCTGTTTACTGCTTCTAATCAATGTTTTCTCGGTTTTAGCCTGTTTTGGGAGGAAATGGGTATAACTGTTGTCTAAACACTCCAAATCCATCTCTAACTCTTATAATTAATCAAATACATTGGATTGAGTCACATTTTGACCCTAGAAACTAACAAAGCTGTTTACTGCCTCAAAGCAATGTTTTGTCGGTTTTAGCCCGTTTTCTCGGTTTTAGCCTGTTTAGGACAAAATGGATATAAGTGTTGTCTAAACACTCCAAATCCATCTATAACTCTTATAATCAGTCAAATACATTGGATTGTAACACATGATGACCCTAGAAACGCTAACAAAGCTGTTTACTGCTTCTAATCAATGTTTTCTCGGTTTTAGCCGTTTTGGGAGGAAATGGGTATAACTGTTGTCTAAACACTCCAAATCCATCTCTAACTCTTATAATTAATCAAATACATTGGATTGAGTCACATTTTGACCCTAGAATCACTAACAAAGCTGTTTACTGCCTCAAAGCAATGTTTTGTCGGTTTTAGCCCGTTTTCTCGGTTTAGCCTGTTTAGGACAAAATGGGTATAAGTGTTGTCTAAACACTCCAAATCCATCTATAACTCTTATAATCAGTCAAATACATTGGATTGTAACACATGATGACCCTAGAAACGCTAACAAAGCTGTTTACTGCTTCTAATCAATGTTTTCTCGGTTTTAGCCGTTTTGGGAGGAAATGGGTATAACTGTTGTCTAAACACTCCAAATCCATCTATAACTCTTATAATCAGTCAAATACATTGGATTGTAACACATGATGACCCTAGAAACGCTAACAAAGCTGTTTACTGCTTCTAATCAATGTTTTCTCGGTTTTAGCCCGTTTTGGGAGGAAATGGGTATAACTGTTGTCTAAACACTCCAAATCCATCTCTAACTCTTATAATTAATCAAATACATTGGATTGAGTCACATTTTGACCCTAGAATCACTAACAAAGCTGTTTACTGCCTCAAAGCAATGTTTTGTCGGTTTTAGCCCGTTTTCTCGGTTTTAGCCTGTTTAGGACAAAATGGGTATAAGTGTTGTCTAAACACTCCAAATCCATCTATAACTCTTATAATCAGTCAAATACATTGGATTGTAACACATGATGACCCTAGAAACGCTAACAAAGCTGTTTACTGCTTCTAATCAATGTTTTCTCGGTTTTAGCCTGTTTTGGGAGGAAATGGGTATAACTGTTGTCTAAACACTCCAAATCCATCTAACTCTTATAATCAGTCAAATACATTGGATTGTAACACATGATGACCCTAGAAACGCTAACAAAGCTGTTTACTGCTTCTAATCAATGTTTGTCGGTTTTAGCCCGTTTTCTCGGTTTTAGCCTTTTTGGACAAAATGGGTATAAGTGTTGTCTAAACACTCCAAATCCATCTATAACTCTTATAATCAGTCAAATACATTGGATTGTAACACATGATGACCCTAGAAACGCTAACAAAGCTGTTTACTGCTTCTAATCAATGTTTTCTCGGTTTTAGCCTGTTTTGGGAGGAAATGGGTATAACTGTTGTCTAAACACTCCAAATCCATCTCTAACTCTTATAATCAGTCAAATACATTGGATTGAACACATGATGACCCTAGAATCGCTAACAAAGCTGTTTACTGCTTCTAATCAATGTTTTGTCGGTTTTAGCCCGTTTTCTCGGTTTTAGCCTGTTTAGGAAATGGGTATAAGTGTTGTCTAAACACTCCAAATCCATCTATAACTCTTATAATCAGTCAAATACATTGGATTGTAACACATGATGACCCTAGAAACGCTAACAAAGCTGTTTACTGCTTCTAATCAATGTTTTCTCGGTTTTAGCCTGTTTTGGGAGGAAATGGGTATAACTGTTGTCTAAACACTCCAAATCCATCTCTAACTCTTATAATCAGTCAAATACATTGGAGTCACATTTTGACCCTAGAATCGCTAACAAAGCTGTTTACTGCTTCTAATCAATGTTTTGTCGGTTTTAGCCCGTTTTTCGGTTTTAGGTTTAGGACAAAATGGGTATAAGTGTTGTCTAAACACTCCAAATCCATCTATAACTCTTATAATCAGTCAAATACATTGGATTGTAACACATGATGACCCTAGAAACGCTAACAAAGCTGTTTACTGCTTCTAATCAATGTTTTCTCGGTTTTAGCCCGTTTTGGGAGGAAATGGGTATAACTGTTGTCTAAACACTCCAAATCCATCTCTAACTCTTATAATTAATCAAATACATTGGATTGTAACACATGATGACCCTAGAATCACTAACAAAGCTGTTTACTGCTTCTAATCAATGTTTTGTCGGTTTTAGCCGTTTTCTTTTTGGGAGGAAATGGGTATAAGTGTTGTCTAAACACTCCAAATCCATCTATAACTCTTATAATCAGTCAAATACATTGGATTGTAACACATGATGACCCTAGAAACGCTAACAAAGCTGTTTACTGCTTCTAATCAATGTTTTCTCGGTTTTAGCCCGTTTTGGGAGGAAATGGGTATAACTGTTGTCTAAACACTCCAAATCCATCTATAACTCTTATAATCAGTCAAATACATTGGATTGAGTCACATTTTGACCCTAGAATCGCTAACAAAGCTGTTTACTGCCTCAAAGCAATGTTTTGTCGGTTTTAGCCCGTTTTCTCGGTTTTAGCCTGTTTAGGACAAAATGGGTATAAGTGTTGTCTAAACACTCCAAATCCATCTATAACTCTTATAATCAGTCAAATACATTGGATTGTAACACATGATGACCCTAGAAACGCTAACAAAGCTGTTTACTGCTTCTAATCAATGTTTTCTCGGTTTTAGCCCGTTTTGGGAGGAAATGGGTATAACTGTTGTCTAAACACTCCAAATCCATCTCTAACTCTTATAATTAATCAAATACATTGGATTGAGTCACATTTGACCCTAGAATCACTAACAAAGCTGTTTACTGCCTCAAAGCAATGTTTTGTCGGTTTTAGCCCGTTTTCTCGGTTTTAGCCTGTTTAGGACAAAATGGGTATAAGTGTTGTCTAAACACTCCAAATCCATCTATAACTCTTATAATCAGTCAAATACATTGGATTGTAACACATGATGACCCTAGAAACGCTAACAAAGCTGTTTACTGCTTCTAATCAATGTTTTCTCGGTTTTAGCCTGTTTTGGGAGGAAATGGGTATAACTGTTGTCTAAACACTCCAAATCCATCTCTAACTCTTATAATCAGTCAAATACATTGGATTGTAACACATGATGACCCTAGAAACGCTAACAAAGCTGTTTACTGCTTCTAATCAATGTTTTCTCGGTTTTAGCCTGTTTTGGGAGGAAATGGGTATAAGTGTTGTCTAAACACTCCAAATCCATCTATAACTCTTATAATCAGTCAAATACATTGGATTGTAACACATGATGACCCTAGAAACGCTAACAAAGCTGTTTACTGCTTCTAATCAATGTTTTCTCGGTTTTAGCCTGTTTTGGGAGGAAATGGGTATAAGTGTTGTCTAAACACTCCAAATCCATCTATAACTCTTATAATCAGTCAAATACATTGGATTGTAACACATGATGACCCTAGAAACGCTAACAAAGCTGTTTACTGCTTCTAATCAATGTTTTCTCGGTTTTAGCCTTTTTGGGAGGAAATGGGTATAAGTGTTGTCTAAACACTCCAAATCCATCTATAACTCTTATAATCAGTCAAATACATTGGATTGTAACACATGATGACCCTAGAAACGCTAACAAAGCTGTTTACTGCTTCTAATCAATGTTTTCTCGGTTTTAGCCGTTTTGGGAGGAAATGGGTATAACTGTTGTCTAAACACTCCAAATCCATCTCTAACTCTTATAAGTCAAATACATTGGATTGAGTCACATTTTGACCCTAGAATCACTAACAAAGCTGTTTACTGCCTCAAAGCAATGTTTTGTCGGTTTTAGCCCGTTTTCTGTTTTAGCCTTGTTTAGGACAAAATGGGTATAAGTGTTGTCTAAACACTCCAAATCCATCTATAACTCTTATAATCAGTCAAATACATTGGATTGTAACACATGATGACCCTAGAAACGCTAACAAAGCTGTTTACTGCTTCTAATCAATGTTTTCTCGGTTTTAGCCTTTTTGGGAGGAAATGGGTATAAGTGTTGTCTAAACACTCCAAATCCATCTATAACTCTTATAATCAGTCAAATACATTGGATTGTAACACATGATGACCCTAGAAACGCTAACAAAGCTGTTTACTGCTTCTAATCAATGTTTTCTCGGTTTTAGCCTGTTTTGGGAGGAAATGGGTATAACTGTTGTCTAAACACTCCAAATCCATCTCTAACTCTTATAATTAGTCAAATACATTGGATTGAGTCACATTTTGACCCTAGAATCACTAACAAAGCTGTTTACTGCCTCAAAGCAATGTTTTGTCGGTTTTAGCCCGTTTTCGGTTTTAGCCTGTTTAGGACAAAATGGGTATAAGTGTTGTCTAAACACTCCAAATCCATCTATAACTCTTATAATCAGTCAAATACATTGGATTGTAACACATGATGACCCTAGAAACGCTAACAAAGCTGTTTACTGCTTCTAATCAATGTTTTCTCGGTTTTAGCCTTTTGGGAGGAAATGGGTATAACTGTTGTCTAAACACTCCAAATCCATCTCTAACTCTTATAATCAGTCAAATACATTGGATTGTAACACATGATGACCCTAGAAACGCTAACAAAGCTGTTTACTGCTTCTAATCAATGTTTTCTCGGTTTTAGCCTGTTTTGGGAGGAAATGGGTATAAGTGTTGTCTAAACACTCCAAATCCATCTATAACTCTTATAATCAGTCAAATACATTGGATTGTAACACATGATGACCCTAGAAACGCTAACAAAGCTGTTTACTGCTTCTAATCAATGTTTTCTCGGTTTTAGCCTGTTTTGGGAGGAAATGGGTATAAGTGTTGTCTAAACACTCCAAATCCATCTATAACTCTTATAATCAGTCAAATACATTGGATTGTAACACATGATGACCCTAGAAACGCTAACAAAGCTGTTTACTGCTTCTAATCAATGTTTTCTCGGTTTTAGCCTGTTTTGGGAGGAAATGGGTATAAGTGTTGTCTAAACACTCCAAATCCATCTATAACTCTTATAATCAGTCAAATACATTGGATTGTAACACATGATGACCCTAGAAACGCTAACAAAGCTGTTTACTGCTTCTAATCAATGTTTTCTCGGTTTTAGCCCGTTTTGGGAGGAAATGGGTATAACTGTTGTCTAAACACTCCAAATCCATCTCTAACTCTTATAATTAATCAAATACATTGGATTGAGTCACATTTTGACCCTAGAATCACTAACAAAGCTGTTTACTGCCTCAAAGCAATGTTTTGTCGGTTTTAGCCCGTTTCTCGGTTTTAGCCTGTTTAGGACAAAATGGATATAAGTGTTGTCTAAACACTCCAAATCCATCTATAACTCTTATAATCAGTCAAATACATTGGATTGTAACACATGATGACCCTAGAAACGCTAACAAAGCTGTTTACTGCTTCTAATCAATGTTTTCTCGGTTTTAGCCGTTTTGGGAGGAAATGGGTATAAGTGTTGTCTAAACACTCCAAATCCATCTATAACTCTTATAATCAGTCAAATACATTGGATTGTAACACATGATGACCCTAGAAACGCTAACAAAGCTGTTTACTGCTTCTAATCAATGTTTTCTCGGTTTTAGCCTGTTTTGGGAGGAAATGGGTATAAGTGTTGTCTAAACACTCCAAATCCATCTATAACTCTTATAATCAGTCAAATACATTGGATTGTAACACATGATGACCCTAGAAACGCTAACAAAGCTGTTTACTGCTTCTAATCAATGTTTTCTCGGTTTTAGCCGTTTTGGGAGGAAATGGGTATAAGTGTTGTCTAAACACTCCAAATCCATCTATAACTCTTATAATCAGTCAAATACATTGGATTGTAACACATGATGACCCTAGAAACGCTAACAAAGCTGTTTACTGCTTCTAATCAATGTTTTCTCGGTTTTAGCCTGTTTGGGAGGAAATGGGTATAAGTGTTGTCTAAACACTCCAAATCCATCTATAACTCTTATAATCAGTCAAATACATTGGATTGTAACACATGATGACCCTAGAAACGCTAACAAAGCTGTTTACTGCTTCTAATCAATGTTTTCTCGGTTTTAGCCTGTTTTGGGAGGAAATGGGTATAAGTGTTGTCTAAACACTCCAAATCCATCTATAACTCTTATAATCAGTCAAATACATTGGATTGTAACACATGATGACCCTAGAAACGCTAACAAAGCTGTTTACTGCTTCTAATCAATGTTTTCTCGGTTTTAGCCCGTTTTGGGAGGAAATGGGTATAAGTGTTGTCTAAACACTCCAAATCCATCTCTAACTCTTATAATCAGTCAAATACATTGGATTGTAACACATGATGACCCTAGAAACGCTAACAAAGCTGTTTACTGCTTCTAATCAATGTTTTCTCGGTTTTAGCCTGTTTTGGGAGGAAATGGGTATAAGTGTTGTCTAAACACTCCAAATCCATCTATAACTCTTATAATCAGTCAAATACATTGGATTGTAACACATGATGACCCTAGAAACGCTAACAAAGCTGTTTACTGCTTCTAATCAATGTTTTCTCGGTTTTAGCCTTTTGGGAGGAAATGGGTATAAGTGTTGTCTAAACACTCCAAATCCATCTATAACTCTTATAATCAGTCAAATACATTGGATTGTAACACATGATGACCCTAGAAACGCTAACAAAGCTGTTTACTGCTTCTAATCAATGTTTTCTCGGTTTTAGCCTTTTTGGGAGGAAATGGGTATAAGTGTTGTCTAAACACTCCAAATCCATCTATAACTCTTATAATCAGTCAAATACATTGGATTGTAACACATGATGACCCTAGAAACGCTAACAAAGCTGTTTACTGCTTCTAATCAATGTTTTCTCGGTTTTAGCCGTTTTGGGAGGAAATGGGTATAACTGTTGTCTAAACACTCCAAATCCATCTCTAACTCTTATAATTAATCAAATACATTGGATTGAGTCACATTTTGACCCTAGAATCACTAACAAAGCTGTTTACTGCCTCAAAGCAATGTTTTGTCGGTTTTAGCCCGTTTTCTCGGTTTTAGCCTGTTTAGGACAAAATGGGTATAAGTGTTGTCTAAACACTCCAAATCCATCTATAACTCTTATAATCAGTCAAATACATTGGATTGTAACACATGATGACCCTAGAAACGCTAACAAAGCTGTTTACTGCTTCTAATCAATGTTTTCTCGGTTTTAGCCTGTTTTGGGAGGAAATGGGTATAAGTGTTGTCTAAACACTCCAAATCCATCTATAACTCTTATAATCAGTCAAATACATTGGATTGTAACACATGATGACCCTAGAAACGCTAACAAAGCTGTTTACTGCTTCTAATCAATGTTTTCTCGGTTTTAGCCTGTTTTGGGAGGAAATGGGTATAAGTGTTGTCTAAACACTCCAAATCCATCTATAACTCTTATAATCAGTCAAATACATTGGATTGTAACACATGATGACCCTAGAAACGCTAACAAAGCTGTTTACTGCTTCTAATCAATGTTTTCTCGGTTTTAGCCGTTTTGGGAGGAAATGGGTATAAGTGTTGTCTAAACACTCCAAATCCATCTATAACTCTTATAATCAGTCAAATACATTGGATTGTAACACATGATGACCCTAGAAACGCTAACAAAGCTGTTTACTGCTTCTAATCAATGTTTTCTCGGTTTTAGCCCGTTTTGGGAGGAAATGGGTATAACTGTTGTCTAAACACTCCAAATCCATCTCTAACTCTTATAATTAATCAAATACATTGGATTGAGTCACATTTTGACCCTAGAATCACTAACAAAGCTGTTTACTGCCTCAAAGCAATGTTTTGTCGGTTTTAGCCCGTTTTCTCGGTTTTAGCCTGTTTAGGACAAAATGGGTATAAGTGTTGTCTAAACACTCCAAATCCATCTATAACTCTTATAATCAGTCAAATACATTGGATTGTAACACATGATGACCCTAGAAACGCTAACAAAGCTGTTTACTGCTTCTAATCAATGTTTTCTCGGTTTTAGCCTGTTTTGGGAGGAAATGGGTATAAGTGTTGTCTAAACACTCCAAATCCATCTATAACTCTTATAATCAGTCAAATACATTGGATTGTAACACATGATGACCCTAGAAACGCTAACAAAGCTGTTTACTGCTTCTAATCAATGTTTTCTCGGTTTTAGCCTGTTTTGGGAGGAAATGGGTATAAGTGTTGTCTAAACACTCCAAATCCATCTATAACTCTTATAATCAGTCAAATACATTGGATTGTAACACATGATGACCCTAGAAACGCTAACAAAGCTGTTTACTGCTTCTAATCAATGTTTTCTCGGTTTTAGCCTGTTTTGGGAGGAAATGGGTATAAGTGTTGTCTAAACACTCCAAATCCATCTATAACTCTTATAATCAGTCAAATACATTGGATTGTAACACATGATGACCCTAGAAACGCTAACAAAGCTGTTTACTGCTTCTAATCAATGTTTTCTCGGTTTTAGCCGTTTTGGGAGGAAATGGGTATAAGTGTTGTCTAAACACTCCAAATCCATCTATAACTCTTATAATCAGTCAAATACATTGGATTGTAACACATGATGACCCTAGAAACGCTAACAAAGCTGTTTACTGCTTCTAATCAATGTTTTCTCGGTTTTAGCCCGTTTTGGGAGGAAATGGGTATAACTGTTGTCTAAACACTCCAAATCCATCTCTAACTCTTATAATTAATCAAATACATTGGATTGAGTCACATTTTGACCCTAGAATCACTAACAAAGCTGTTTACTGCCTCAAAGCAATGTTTTGTCGGTTTTAGCCCGTTTTCTCGGTTTTAGCCTGTTTAGGACAAAATGGGTATAAGTGTTGTCTAAACACTCCAAATCCATCTATAACTCTTATAATCAGTCAAATACATTGGATTGTAACACATGATGACCCTAGAAACGCTAACAAAGCTGTTTACTGCTTCTAATCAATGTTTTCTCGGTTTTAGCCGTTTTGGGAGGAAATGGGTATAAGTGTTGTCTAAACACTCCAAATCCATCTATAACTCTTATAATCAGTCAAATACATTGGATTGTAACACATGATGACCCTAGAAACGCTAACAAAGCTGTTTACTGCTTCTAATCAATGTTTTCTCGGTTTTAGCCTGTTTTGGGAGGAAATGGGTATAAGTGTTGTCTAAACACTCCAAATCCATCTATAACTCTTATAATCAGTCAAATACATTGGATTGTAACACATGATGACCCTAGAAACGCTAACAAAGCTGTTTACTGCTTCTAATCAATGTTTTCTCGGTTTTAGCCTTTTTGGGAGGAAATGGGTATAAGTGTTGTCTAAACACTCCAAATCCATCTATAACTCTTATAATCAGTCAAATACATTGGATTGTAACACATGATGACCCTAGAAACGCTAACAAAGCTGTTTACTGCTTCTAATCAATGTTTTCTCGGTTTTAGCCCGTTTTGGGAGGAAATGGGTATAACTGTTGTCTAAACACTCCAAATCCATCTCTAACTCTTATAATTAATCAAATACATTGGATTGAGTCACATTTTGACCCTAGAATCACTAACAAAGCTGTTTACTGCCTCAAAGCAATGTTTTGTCGGTTTTAGCCCGTTTTCTCGGTTTTAGCCTGTTTAGGACAAAATGGGTATAAGTGTTGTCTAAACACTCCAAATCCATCTATAACTCTTATAATCAGTCAAATACATTGGATTGTAACACATGATGACCCTAGAAACGCTAACAAAGCTGTTTACTGCTTCTAATCAATGTTTTCTCGGTTTTAGCCTGTTTTGGGAGGAAATGGGTATAAGTGTTGTCTAAACACTCCAAATCCATCTCTAACTCTTATAATCAGTCAAATACATTGGATTGTAACACATGATGACCCTAGAAACGCTAACAAAGCTGTTTACTGCTTCTAATCAATGTTTTCTCGGTTTTAGCCTGTTTTGGGAGGAAATGGGTATAACTGTTGTCTAAACACTCCAAATCCATCTATAACTCTTATAATCAGTCAAATACATTGGATTGTAACACATGATGACCCTAGAAACGCTAACAAAGCTGTTTACTGCTTCTAATCAATGTTTTCTCGGTTTTAGCCTGTTTTGGGAGGAAATGGGTATAAGTGTTGTCTAAACACTCCAAATCCATCTATAACTCTTATAATCAGTCAAATACATTGGATTGTAACACATGATGACCCTAGAAACGCTAACAAAGCTGTTTACTGCTTCTAATCAATGTTTTCTCGGTTTTAGCCGTTTTGGGAGGAAATGGGTATAAGTGTTGTCTAAACACTCCAAATCCATCTATAACTCTTATAATCAGTCAAATACATTGGATTGTAACACATGATGACCCTAGAAACGCTAACAAAGCTGTTTACTGCTTCTAATCAATGTTTTCTCGGTTTTAGCCTGTTTTGGGAGGAAATGGGTATAACTGTTGTCTAAACACTCCAAATCCATCTCTAACTCTTATAATTAGTCAAATACATTGGATTGAGTCACATTTTGACCCTAGAATCACTAACAAAGCTGTTTACTGCCTCAAAGCAATGTTTTGTCGGTTTTAGCCCGTTTTCTCGGTTTTAGGTTTAGGACAAAATGGGTATAAGTGTTGTCTAAACACTCCAAATCCATCTATAACTCTTATAATCAGTCAAATACATTGGATTGTAACACATGATGACCCTAGAAACGCTAACAAAGCTGTTTACTGCTTCTAATCAATGTTTTCTCGGTTTTAGCCTTTTTGGGAGGAAATGGGTATAAGTGTTGTCTAAACACTCCAAATCCATCTATAACTCTTATAATCAGTCAAATACATTGGATTGTAACACATGATGACCCTAGAAACGCTAACAAAGCTGTTTACTGCTTCTAATCAATGTTTTCTCGGTTTTAGCCTGTTTTGGGAGGAAATGGGTATAAGTGTTGTCTAAACACTCCAAATCCATCTATAACTCTTATAATCAGTCAAATACATTGGATTGTAACACATGATGACCCTAGAAACGCTAACAAAGCTGTTTACTGCTTCTAATCAATGTTTTCTCGGTTTTAGCCGTTTTGGGAGGAAATGGGTATAAGTGTTGTCTAAACACTCCAAATCCATCTATAACTCTTATAATCAGTCAAATACATTGGATTGTAACACATGATGACCCTAGAAACGCTAACAAAGCTGTTTACTGCTTCTAATCAATGTTTTCTCGGTTTTAGCCGTTTTGGGAGGAAATGGGTATAACTGTTGTCTAAACACTCCAAATCCATCTCTAACTCTTATAATTAGTCAAATACATTGGATTGAGTCACATTTTGACCCTAGAATCACTAACAAAGCTGTTTACTGCCTCAAAGCAATGTTTTGTCGGTTTTAGCCCGTTTTCGGTTTTAGCCTGTTTAGGACAAAATGGGTATAAGTGTTGTCTAAACACTCCAAATCCATCTATAACTCTTATAATCAGTCAAATACATTGGATTGTAACACATGATGACCCTAGAAACGCTAACAAAGCTGTTTACTGCTTCTAATCAATGTTTTCTCGGTTTTAGCCCGTTTTGGGAGGAAATGGGTATAAGTGTTGTCTAAACACTCCAAATCCATCTAACTCTTATAATCAGTCAAATACATTGGATTGTAACACATGATGACCCTAGAAACGCTAACAAAGCTGTTTACTGCTTCTAATCAATGTTTTCTCGGTTTTAGCCTGTTTTGGGAGGAAATGGGTATAAGTGTTGTCTAAACACTCCAAATCCATCTATAACTCTTATAATCAGTCAAATACATTGGATTGTAACACATGATGACCCTAGAAACGCTAACAAAGCTGTTTACTGCTTCTAATCAATGTTTTCTCGGTTTTAGCCTGTTTTGGGAGGAAATGGGTATAAGTGTTGTCTAAACACTCCAAATCCATCTATAACTCTTATAATCAGTCAAATACATTGGATTGTAACACATGATGACCCTAGAAACGCTAACAAAGCTGTTTACTGCTTCTAATCAATGTTTTCTCGGTTTTAGCCGTTTTGGGAGGAAATGGGTATAAGTGTTGTCTAAACACTCCAAATCCATCTATAACTCTTATAATCAGTCAAATACATTGGATTGTAACACATGATGACCCTAGAAACGCTAACAAAGCTGTTTACTGCTTCTAATCAATGTTTTCTCGGTTTTAGCCTGTTTTGGGAGGAAATGGGTATAAGTGTTGTCTAAACACTCCAAATCCATCTATAACTCTTATAATCAGTCAAATACATTGGATTGTAACACATGATGACCCTAGAAACGCTAACAAAGCTGTTTACTGCTTCTAATCAATGTTTTCTCGGTTTTAGCCTGTTTTGGGAGGAAATGGGTATAAGTGTTGTCTAAACACTCCAAATCCATCTATAACTCTTATAATCAGTCAAATACATTGGATTGTAACACATGATGACCCTAGAAACGCTAACAAAGCTGTTTACTGCTTCTAATCAATGTTTTCTCGGTTTTAGCCTGTTTTGGGAGGAAATGGGTATAAGTGTTGTCTAAACACTCCAAATCCATCTATAACTCTTATAATCAGTCAAATACATTGGATTGTAACACATGATGACCCTAGAAACGCTAACAAAGCTGTTTACTGCTTCTAATCAATGTTTTCTCGGTTTTAGCCCGTTTTGGGAGGAAATGGGTATAACTGTTGTCTAAACACTCCAAATCCATCTCTAACTCTTATAATTAATCAAATACATTGGATTGAGTCACATTTTGACCCTAGAATCACTAACAAAGCTGTTTACTGCCTCAAAGCAATGTTTTGTCGGTTTTAGCCCGTTTTCTCGGTTTTAGCCTGTTTAGGACAAAATGGATATAAGTGTTGTCTAAACACTCCAAATCCATCTATAACTCTTATAATCAGTCAAATACATTGGATTGTAACACATGATGACCCTAGAAACGCTAACAAAGCTGTTTACTGCTTCTAATCAATGTTTTCTCGGTTTTAGCCTGTTTTGGGAGGAAATGGGTATAACTGTTGTCTAAACACTCCAAATCCATCTCTAACTCTTATAATCAGTCAAATACATTGGATTGTAACACATGATGACCCTAGAAACGCTAACAAAGCTGTTTACTGCTTCTAATCAATGTTTTCTCGGTTTTAGCCTGTTTTGGGAGGAAATGGGTATAACTGTTGTCTAAACACTCCAAATCCATCTCTAACTCTTATAATCAGTCAAATACATTGGATTGTAACACATGATGACCCTAGAAACGCTAACAAAGCTGTTTACTGCTTCTAATCAATGTTTTCTCGGTTTTAGCCTGTTTTGGGAGGAAATGGGTATAAGTGTTGTCTAAACACTCCAAATCCATCTATAACTCTTATAATCAGTCAAATACATTGGATTGTAACACATGATGACCCTAGAAACGCTAACAAAGCTGTTTACTGCTTCTAATCAATGTTTTCTCGGTTTTAGCCTTTTTGGGAGGAAATGGGTATAAGTGTTGTCTAAACACTCCAAATCCATCTATAACTCTTATAATCAGTCAAATACATTGGATTGTAACACATGATGACCCTAGAAACGCTAACAAAGCTGTTTACTGCTTCTAATCAATGTTTTCTCGGTTTTAGCCCGTTTTGGGAGGAAATGGGTATAACTGTTGTCTAAACACTCCAAATCCATCTCTAACTCTTATAATTAATCAAATACATTGGATTGAGTCACATTTTGACCCTAGAATCACTAACAAAGCTGTTTACTGCTTCAAAGCAATGTTTTGTCGGTTTTAGCCCGTTTTCTCGGTTTTAGCCTGTTTAGGACAAAATGGGTATAAGTGTTGTCTAAACACTCCAAATCCATCTATAACTCTTATAATCAGTCAAATACATTGGATTGTAACACATGATGACCCTAGAAACGCTAACAAAGCTGTTTACTGCTTCTAATCAATGTTTTCTCGGTTTTAGCCTGTTTTGGGAGGAAATGGGTATAAGTGTTGTCTAAACACTCCAAATCCATCTATAACTCTTATAATCAGTCAAATACATTGGATTGTAACACATGATGACCCTAGAAACGCTAACAAAGCTGTTTACTGCTTCTAATCAATGTTTTCTCGGTTTTAGCCTGTTTTGGGAGGAAATGGGTATAACTGTTGTCTAAACACTCCAAATCCATCTCTAACTCTTATAATCAGTCAAATACATTGGATTGTAACACATGATGACCCTAGAAACGCTAACAAAGCTGTTTACTGCTTCTAATCAATGTTTTCTCGGTTTTAGCCTGTTTTGGGAGGAAATGGGTATAAGTGTTGTCTAAACACTCCAAATCCATCTATAACTCTTATAATCAGTCAAATACATTGGATTGTAACACATGATGACCCTAGAAACGCTAACAAAGCTGTTTACTGCTTCTAATCAATGTTTTCTCGGTTTTAGCCTGTTTTGGGAGGAAATGGGTATAAGTGTTGTCTAAACACTCCAAATCCATCTATAACTCTTATAATCAGTCAAATACATTGGATTGTAACACATGATGACCCTAGAAACGCTAACAAAGCTGTTTACTGCTTCTAATCAATGTTTTCTCGGTTTTAGCCTTTTGGGAGGAAATGGGTATAAGTGTTGTCTAAACACTCCAAATCCATCTATAACTCTTATAATCAGTCAAATACATTGGATTGTAACACATGATGACCCTAGAAACGCTAACAAAGCTGTTTACTGCTTCTAATCAATGTTTTCTCGGTTTTAGCCCGTTTTGGGAGGAAATGGGTATAACTGTTGTCTAAACACTCCAAATCCATCTCTAACTCTTATAATTAATCAAATACATTGGATTGAGTCACATTTTGACCCTAGAATCACTAACAAAGCTGTTTACTGCCTCAAAGCAATGTTTTGTCGGTTTTAGCCCGTTTTCTCGGTTTTAGCCTTGTTTAGGACAAAATGGATATAAGTGTTGTCTAAACACTCCAAATCCATCTATAACTCTTATAATCAGTCAAATACATTGGATTGTAACACATGATGACCCTAGAAACGCTAACAAAGCTGTTTACTGCTTCTAATCAATGTTTTCTCGGTTTTAGCCTGTTTTGGGAGGAAATGGGTATAAGTGTTGTCTAAACACTCCAAATCCATCTATAACTCTTATAATCAGTCAAATACATTGGATTGTAACACATGATGACCCTAGAAACGCTAACAAAGCTGTTTACTGCTTCTAATCAATGTTTTCTCGGTTTTAGCCTTTTTGGGAGGAAATGGGTATAAGTGTTGTCTAAACACTCCAAATCCATCTATAACTCTTATAATCAGTCAAATACATTGGATTGTAACACATGATGACCCTAGAAACGCTAACAAAGCTGTTTACTGCTTCTAATCAATGTTTTCTCGGTTTTAGCCTGTTTTGGGAGGAAATGGGTATAAGTGTTGTCTAAACACTCCAAATCCATCTATAACTCTTATAATCAGTCAAATACATTGGATTGTAACACATGATGACCCTAGAAACGCTAACAAAGCTGTTTACTGCTTCTAATCAATGTTTTCTCGGTTTTAGCCTGTTTTGGGAGGAAATGGGTATAAGTGTTGTCTAAACACTCCAAATCCATCTATAACTCTTATAATCAGTCAAATACATTGGATTGTAACACATGATGACCCTAGAAACGCTAACAAAGCTGTTTACTGCTTCTAATCAATGTTTTCTCGGTTTTAGCCTGTTTTGGGAGGAAATGGGTATAAGTGTTGTCTAAACACTCCAAATCCATCTATAACTCTTATAATCAGTCAAATACATTGGATTGTAACACATGATGACCCTAGAAACGCTAACAAAGCTGTTTACTGCTTCTAATCAATGTTTTCTCGGTTTTAGCCCGTTTTGGGAGGAAATGGGTATAACTGTTGTCTAAACACTCCAAATCCATCTCTAACTCTTATAATTAATCAAATACATTGGATTGAGTCACATTTTGACCCTAGAATCACTAACAAAGCTGTTTACTGCCTCAAAGCAATGTTTTGTCGGTTTTAGCCCGTTTTCTCGGTTTTAGCCTGTTTAGGACAAAATGGATATAAGTGTTGTCTAAACACTCCAAATCCATCTATAACTCTTATAATCAGTCAAATACATTGGATTGTAACACATGATGACCCTAGAAACGCTAACAAAGCTGTTTACTGCTTCTAATCAATGTTTTCTCGGTTTTAGCCGTTTTGGGAGGAAATGGGTATAACTGTTGTCTAAACACTCCAAATCCATCTCTAACTCTTATAATCAGTCAAATACATTGGATTGTAACACATGATGACCCTAGAAACGCTAACAAAGCTGTTTACTGCTTCTAATCAATGTTTTCTCGGTTTTAGCCTGTTTTGGGAGGAAATGGGTATAAGTGTTGTCTAAACACTCCAAATCCATCTATAACTCTTATAATCAGTCAAATACATTGGATTGTAACACATGATGACCCTAGAAACGCTAACAAAGCTGTTTACTGCTTCTAATCAATGTTTTCTCGGTTTTAGCCTGTTTTGGGAGGAAATGGGTATAAGTGTTGTCTAAACACTCCAAATCCATCTATAACTCTTATAATCAGTCAAATACATTGGATTGTAACACATGATGACCCTAGAAACGCTAACAAAGCTGTTTACTGCTTCTAATCAATGTTTTCTCGGTTTTAGCCTTTTGGGAGGAAATGGGTATAAGTGTTGTCTAAACACTCCAAATCCATCTATAACTCTTATAATCAGTCAAATACATTGGATTGTAACACATGATGACCCTAGAAACGCTAACAAAGCTGTTTACTGCTTCTAATCAATGTTTTCTCGGTTTTAGCCTGTTTTGGGAGGAAATGGGTATAAGTGTTGTCTAAACACTCCAAATCCATCTATAACTCTTATAATCAGTCAAATACATTGGATTGTAACACATGATGACCCTAGAAACGCTAACAAAGCTGTTTACTGCTTCTAATCAATGTTTTCTCGGTTTTAGCCTTTTGGGAGGAAATGGGTATAAGTGTTGTCTAAACACTCCAAATCCATCTATAACTCTTATAATCAGTCAAATACATTGGATTGTAACACATGATGACCCTAGAAACGCTAACAAAGCTGTTTACTGCTTCTAATCAATGTTTTCTCGGTTTTAGCCCGTTTTGGGAGGAAATGGGTATAACTGTTGTCTAAACACTCCAAATCCATCTCTAACTCTTATAATTAATCAAATACATTGGATTGAGTCACATTTTGACCCTAGAATCACTAACAAAGCTGTTTACTGCCTCAAAGCAATGTTTGTCGGTTTTAGCCCGTTTTCTCGGTTTTAGCCTTTTAGGACAAAATGGATATAAGTGTTGTCTAAACACTCCAAATCCATCTATAACTCTTATAATCAGTCAAATACATTGGATTGTAACACATGATGACCCTAGAAACGCTAACAAAGCTGTTTACTGCTTCTAATCAATGTTTTCTCGGTTTTAGCCTTTTTGGGAGGAAATGGGTATAAGTGTTGTCTAAACACTCCAAATCCATCTATAACTCTTATAATCAGTCAAATACATTGGATTGTAACACATGATGACCCTAGAAACGCTAACAAAGCTGTTTACTGCTTCTAATCAATGTTTTCTCGGTTTTAGCCTGTTTTGGGAGGAAATGGGTATAACTGTTGTCTAAACACTCCAAATCCATCTCTAACTCTTATAATCAGTCAAATACATTGGATTGTAACACATGATGACCCTAGAAACGCTAACAAAGCTGTTTACTGCTTCTCAATGTTTTCTCGGTTTTAGCCTGTTTTGGGAGGAAATGGGTATAAGTGTTGTCTAAACACTCCAAATCCATCTATAACTCTTATAATCAGTCAAATACATTGGATTGTAACACATGATGACCCTAGAAACGCTAACAAAGCTGTTTACTGCTTCTAATCAATGTTTTCTCGGTTTTAGCCTGTTTTGGGAGGAAATGGGTATAAGTGTTGTCTAAACACTCCAAATCCATCTATAACTCTTATAATCAGTCAAATACATTGGATTGTAACACATGATGACCCTAGAAACGCTAACAAAGCTGTTTACTGCTTCTAATCAATGTTTTCTCGGTTTTAGCCTTTTTGGGAGGAAATGGGTATAAGTGTTGTCTAAACACTCCAAATCCATCTATAACTCTTATAATCAGTCAAATACATTGGATTGTAACACATGATGACCCTAGAAACGCTAACAAAGCTGTTTACTGCTTCTAATCAATGTTTTCTCGGTTTTAGCCTGTTTTGGGAGGAAATGGGTATAACTGTTGTCTAAACACTCCAAATCCATCTCTACCTCTTATAATTAATCAAATACATTGGATTGAGTCACATTTTGACCCTAGAATCACATTTTGCTAGTGATTCTAGGGTCAAAATGGGTATAACTGTTGTCTAAACACTCCAAATCCATCTCTAGCTCTTATAATCAGTCAAATACATTGGATTGTAACACATGATGACCCTAGAAACGCTAACAAAGCTGTTTACTACTTCTAATCAATGTTTCTCGGTTTAAGCCTGTTTTGGGAGGAAATGGGTATAACTGTTGTCTAAACACTCAAAATCCATCTCTAACTCTTATAATTAGTCAAATACATTGGATTGAGTAACATTTTAACCATAGAATCACTAACAAAGCTGTTAACTGCCACAAAGCAACGTTTTGTCGGTTTTAGCCCGTTTTCTCGGTTTTAGCCTGGTTTAAGACAAAATGGATATAAGTGTTGTCTAAACACTCCAAATCCATCTATAACTCTTATAATCAGTCAAATACATTGGATTGTAACACATGATGACCCTAGAAACGCTAACAAAGCTGTTTACTGCTTCTAATCAATGTTTTCTCGGTTTTAGCCTGTTTTGGGAGGAAATGGGTATAACTGTTGTCTAAACACTCCAAATCCATCTCTACCTCTTATAATTAATCAAATACATTGGATTGAGTCACATTTTGACCCTAGAATCACATTTTGCTAGTGATTCTAGGGTCAAAATGGGTATAACTGTTGTCTAACACTCCAAATCCATCTCTAGCTCTTATAATCAGTCAAATACATTGGATTGTAATACATGATGACCCTAGAAACGCTAACAAATCTGTTTACTACTTCTAATCAATGTTTCTCGGTTTAAGCCTGTTTTGGGAGTAGAGATGTTAAAATGGACTACCATTTAGACCCTGCCCATTTAAGCCCTGCCCATTTAGGACCCGTTATACCTGCCCGTTTATACCCTGCCCGTTTAGACCCTTGCCCGTTTAGACCCTGCCCATTTATTTGGCCCGTTTAGACCCGTTTAGATGGATTTTTTTTTTTTTTTTTTTTTTTTAACTAAAGATTATATACCTTGTATATATAACATTAATGATATATGAATAAAAGTATAATAGAGATTAAAAATGATCAAAATATTTTAGAATAACATAAGTTCACTAAACAAACTTAACATGATAATCTTATAATTTCCAATTTCAAAATGCAAAAATAATAAAAGTACTACTACATAGATAAATCTTCGATCATAAAAGCAACAAAGAACCAGAAACAACTAAGCAACATATATTCAATGCATGATAGAATCTCCTGATCTAGAACATTCTCTAACTTATATATTCAATGCATGATAGAAGCAACATATATTCAATGCATGATAGAATCTCCTGATCCATGCAGCAGTCTGTCTACAAATTGGTTGACACGGGATTGAGATACATGTCTCTTGCTCTAACTTTCTCATACTCAGGATAGCGAAATGGCAAATCATGGTAAATTATGATCTCACTTGTCATCTCACGGTTAATCTGATGATCATATGGAGGCCTATCTTCATTCCTTGGTTTCTTTGGACACTTCTCCAAATGACGAATCAAGCTCTTAGTCCCATGTGTTTTAGTATTTATCACCAACTTGGCTCCACAGTGGATGCACTTGCCTCTTTCTTTGCCATCTTCTTCAACCCCAACTGACACAATATCTTTCCACACCTTTGAAGTTAACTTTCTCTTCCGTGGAGCATTTTGAGCTGCTTGAGTTGCTTGAGTTGCTTGAGTTGTTGATTGAGTTTCACTTTGATCTGTTCCATGCATTTCTGTCTCTTCCTCCTCATTCCCATCAATTTCTACATCTATATCACAATCTTCCTCATTCATATCCATATATTCACTTTGAGCATTAAGCCTTGCTATCAAATGTTCAGTTCCTAAGTCCATTCTGCAAAATTAATAAAACAGATTTGTAAGTGTTTATGAGTCATCAAACAGTGAAGAAAGAACAGAGACATACGAGAAGCAGAAAGCCTAAGGAGGACTAAGCAGAAAGCCTAAGCCTAAGGAGGTCTGTTTTAAATTCATATACCGAGCTAAGAAGATTCTACACTTATCTCTTTTCAAGTAAGCAGATTAAGAACCACCTAGCTAGCTAAATCCACCATTGTTTCCATGATAATAAAGTCTCTAGTTTTTCTCAGAGATTCACACAAACGGTCTACTGCTTAAGGGTCAAACACATACTTACAGTAGAAGATAAATAAAGGTGATACCAAACTTACAGTAGAAGAAAGCAAAGCATCAAAGAATAACCGAAACTATATTTACCTTATGAAGATGGAACTTCACAGCACCAACAACAACAGTGATATCACTTGACAGTCTTGTTTTGCAAAACCTGCACATTTAAAACCCATCTCATTAAGAACAGGGGTCATACTCGATTAATAATATAGGGACACAACATCGAAAGAACAACAAATGATTAATAACAAAGGGGCATAACTAGAACAACACGCCAAGGTGATAACCAAACTCTAACTAGAACTATGAATAAATCAAAATAATTATGAACAACACGCCAAGGTGATAACTCAAACTCTAACATGGTAAAACCCAGGAAAACCCAGGAAGCAAACATGATTCATACAACAAAGAACAAGACCAACACCAAGCAGCGGCGGAGAACAGAACTACCGGAGGAGGAAGCAGCGGCGGCGGAGACGGACTCATAAACTTCGGTTCCGACGACAATGAGATCGTAGTTAGAAGGATCAAGCGGCGGGTAAGGAGGGAGGTCACTCATGATCCTGACACATTTTTCTGAATCGCGAGTCGCCGTCGCGAGAGCAAAAGATGGAGTTGTGACACCAAAAATTTCGTAACCCTAAAATCTCCTAATCACTATACGTCGTCGTTTACATCAAGAATTTCGAAAAGAAAAAGTAAACGGGCTACCCAATTAAAACTAAACTAAACCCGTTAGTAAATGGGCTTAAACGGGTGCACCCAATTTAAATTATTGGTTTTTTAACGGGTTCAGGTCTAAAAACGCTGTACTGAACCCTTTAAGACCCGCGGGCCTTAAGCCCATATTAACATCACTATTTGGGAGGAAATGGGTATAATTGTTGTCTAAACACTCAAAATCCATCTCTAACTCTTATAATTAGTCAAATACATTGGATTGAGTAACATTTTGACCCTAGAATCACTAACAAAGCTGTTTACTGCCACAAAGCAATGTTTTGTCGGTTTTAGCCCGTTTTCTCGGTTTTAGCCTGGTTTAAGACAAAATGGATATAAGTGTTGTCTAAACACTCCAAATCCATCTATAACTCTTATAATCAGTCAAATACATTGGATTGTAACACATGATGACCCTAGAAACGCTAACAAAGCTGTTTACTGCTTCTAATCAATGTTTTCTCGGTTTTAGCCTTTTTGGGAGGAAATGGGTATAAGTGTTGTCTAAACACTCCAAATCCATCTATAACTCTTATAATCAGTCAAATACATTGGATTGTAACACATGATGACCCTAGAAACGCTAACAAAGCTGTTTACTGCTTCTAATCAATGTTTTCTCGGTTTTAGCCTGTTTTGGGAGGAAATGGGTATAACTGTTGTCTAAACACTCCAAATCCATCTCTAGCTCTTATAATCAGTCAAATACATTGGATTGTAACACATGATGACCCTAGAAACGCTAACAAAGCTGTTTACTACTTCTAATCAATGTTTCTCGGTTTAAGCCTGTTTTGGGAGGAAATGGGTATAACTGTTGTCTAAACACTCAAAATCCATCTCTAACTCTTATAATTAGTCAAATACATTGGATTGAGTAACATTTTGACCCTAGAATCACTAACAAAGCTGTTTACTGCCACAAAGCAATGTTTTGTCGGTTTTAGCCCGTTTTCTCGGTTTTAGCCTGGTTTAAGACAAAATGGATATAAGTGTTGTCTAAACACTCCAAATCCATCTATAACTCTTATAATCAGTCAAATACATTGGATTGTAACACATGATGACCCTAGAAACGCTAACAAAGCTGTTTACTGCTTCTAATCAATGTTTTCTCGGTTTTAGCCTTTTTGGGAGGAAATGGGTATAAGTGTTGTCTAAACACTCCAAATCCATCTATAACTCTTATAATCAGTCAAATACATTGGATTGTAACACATGATGACCCTAGAAACGCTAACAAAGCTGTTTACTGCTTCTAATCAATGTTTTCTCGGTTTTAGCCCGTTTTGGGAGGAAATGGGTATAACTGTTGTCTAAACACTCCAAATCCATCTCTAACTCTTATAATTAATCAAATACATTGGATTGAGTCACATTTTGACCCTAGAATCAATAACAAAGCTGTTTACTGCCTCAAAGCAATGATTTGTCGGTTTTAGCCCGTTTTCTCGGTTTTAGCCTTGTTTAGGACAAAATGGATATAAGTGTTGTCTAAACACTCCAAATCCATCTATAACTCTTATAATCAGTCAAATACATTGGATTGTAACACATGATGACCCTAGAAACGCTAACAAAGCTGTTTACTGCTTCTAATCAATGTTTTCTCGGTTTTAGCCTTTTTGGGAGGAAATGGGTATAAGTGTTGTCTAAACACTCCAAATCCATCTATAACTCTTATAATCAGTCAAATACATTGGATTGTAACACATGATGACCCTAGAAACGTTAACAAATCTGTTTACTGCTTCTAATCAATGTTTTCTCGGTTTTAGCCCGTTTTGGAAGGAAATGGGTATAACTGTTGTCTAACACTCCAAATCCATCTCTAACTCTTATAATTAATCAAATACATTGGATTGAGTCACATTTTGACCCTAGAATCAATAACAAAGCTGTTTACTGCCTCAAAGCAATGATTTGTCGGTTTTAGCCCGTTTTCTCGGTTTTAGCCTTGTTTAGGACAAAATGGATATAAGTGTTGTCTAAACACTCCAAGTCCATCTATAACTCTTATAATCAGTCAAATACATTGGATTGTAACACATGATGACCCTAGAAACGCTAACAAAGCTGTTTACTGCTTCTAATCAATGTTTTCTCGGTTTTAGCCTTTTTGGGAGGAAATGGGTATAAGTGTTGTCTAAACACTCCAAATCCATCTATAACTCTTATAATCAGTCAAATACATTGGATTGTAACACATGATGACCCTAGAAACGCTAACAAAGCTGTTTACTGCTTCTAATCAATGTTTTCTCGGTTTTAGCCTGTTTTGGGAGGAAATGGGTATAACTGTTGTCTAAACACTCCAAATCCATCTCTAACTCTTATAATTAATCAAATACATTGGATTGAGTCACATTTTGACCCTAGAATCACTAACAAAGCTGTTTACTGCCTCAAAGCAATGTTTTGTCGGTTTTAGCCCGTTTTCTCGGTTTTAGCCTTGTTTAGGACAAAATGGATATAAGTGTTGTCTAAACACTCCAAATCCATCTATAACTCTTATAATCAGTCAAATACATTGGATTGTAACACATGATGACCCTAGAAACGCTAACAAAGCTGTTTACTGCTTCTAATCAATGTTTTCTCGGTTTTAGCCTGTTTTGGGAGGAAATGGGTATAACTGTTGTCTAAACACTCCAAATCCATCTCTAACTCTTATAATTAATCAAATACATTGGATTGAGTCACATTTTGACCCTAGAATCACTAACAAAGCTGTTTACTGCCTCAAAGCAATGTTTTGTCGGTTTTAGCCCGTTTTCTCGGTTTTAGCCTTGTTTAGGACAAAATGGATATAAGTGTTGTCTAAACACTCCAAATCCATCTATAACTCTTATAATCAGTCAAATACATTGGATTGTAACACATGATGACCCTAGAAACGCTAACAAAGCTGTTTACTGCTTCTAATCAATGTTTTCTCGGTTTTAGCCGTTTTGGGAGGAAATGGGTATAACTGTTGTCTAAACACTCCAAATCCATCTCTAACTCTTATAATTAATCAAATACATTGGATTGAGTCACATTTTGACCCTAGAATCACTAACAAAGCTGTTTACTGCCTCAAAGCAATGTTTTGTCGGTTTTAGCCCGTTTCTCGGTTTTAGCCTTGTTTAGGACAAAATGGATATAAGTGTTGTCTAAACACTCCAAATCCATCTATAACTCTTATAATCAGTCAAATACATTGGATTGTAACACATGATGACCCTAGAAACGCTAACAAAGCTGTTTACTGCTTCTAATCAATGTTTTCTCGGTTTTAGCCTGTTTTGGGAGGAAATGGGTATAACTGTTGTCTAAACACTCCAAATCCATCTCTAACTCTTATAATTAATCAAATACATTGGATTGAGTCACATTTTGACCCTAGAATCACTAACAAAGCTGTTTACTGCCTCAAAGCAATGTTTTGTCGGTTTTAGCCCGTTTTCTCGTTTTAGCCTTGTTTAGGACAAAATGGATATAAGTGTTGTCTAAACACTCCAAATCCATCTATAACTCTTATAATCAGTCAAATACATTGGATTGTAACACATGATGACCCTAGAAACGCTAACAAAGCTGTTTACTGCTTCTAATCAATGTTTTCTCGGTTTTAGCCTTTTGGGAGGAAATGGGTATAAGTGTTGTCTAAACACTCCAAATCCATCTATAACTCTTATAATCAGTCAAATACATTGGATTGTAACACATGATGACCCTAGAAACGCTAACAAAGCTGTTTACTGCTTCTAATCAATGTTTTCTCGGTTTTAGCCTTTTTGGGAGGAAATGGGTATAAGTGTTGTCTAAACACTCCAAATCCATCTCTAACTCTTATAATTAGTCAAATACATTGGATTGAGTCACATTTTGACCCTAGAATCACTAACAAAGCTGTTTACTGCCACAAAGCAATGTTTTGTCGGTTTTAGCCCGTTTTCTCGGTTTTAGCCTTGTTTAAGACAAAATGGATATAAGTGTTGTCTAAACACTCCAAATCCATCTATAACTCTTATAATCAGTCAAATACATTGGATTGTAACACATGATGACCCTAGAAACGCTAACAAAGCTGTTTACTGCTTCTAATCAATGTTTTCTCGGTTTTAGCCTGTTTTGGGAGGAAATGGGTATAACTGTTGTCTAAACACTCCAAATCCATCTCTAACTCTTATAATTAATCAAATACATTGGATTGAGTCACATTTTGACCCTAGAATCACTAACAAAGCTGTTTACTGCCACAAAGCAATGTTTTGTCGGTTTTAGCCCGTTTTCTCGGTTTTAGCCTTGTTTAGGACAAAATGGATATAAGTGTTGTCTAAACACTCCAAATCCATCTATAACTCTTATAATCAGTCAAATACATTGGATTGTAACACATGATGACCCTAGAAACGCTAACAAAGCTGTTTACTGCTTCTAATCAATGTTTTCTCGGTTTTAGCCTGTTTTGGGAGGAAATGGGTATAACTGTTGTCTAAACACTCCAAATCCATCTCTAACTCTTATAATTAATCAAATACATTGGATTGAGTCACATTTTGACCCTAGAATCACTAACAAAGCTGTTTACTGCCTCAAAGCAATGTTTTGTCGGTTTTAGCCCGTTTTCTCGTTTTAGCCTGTTTAAGACAAAATGGATATAAGTGTTGTCTAAACACTCCAAATCCATCTATAACTCTTATAATCAGTCAAATACATTGGATTGTAACACATGATGACCCTAGAAACGCTAACAAAGCTGTTTACTGCTTCTAATCAATGTTTTCTAGGTTTTAGCCTTTTTGGGAGGAAATGGGTATAATTGTTGTCTAAACACTCAAAATCCATCTCTAACTCTTATAATTAGTCAAATACATTGGATTGAGTAACATTTTGACCCTAGAATCACTAACAAAGCTGTTTACTGCTTCAAAGCAATGTTTTGTCGGTTTTAGCCCGTTTTCTCGGTTTTAGCCTGGTTTAAGACAAAATGGATATAAGTGTTGTCTAAACACTCCAAATCCATCTATAACTCTTATAATCAGTCAAATACATTGGATTGTAACACATGATGACCCTAGAAACGCTAACAAAGCTGTTTACTGCTTCTAATCAATGTTTTCTCGGTTTTAGCCTTTTTGGGAGGAAATGGGTATAAGTGTTGTCTAAACACTCCAAATCCATCTATAACTCTTATAATCAGTCAAATACATTGGATTGTAACACATGATGACCCTAGAAACGCTAACAAAGCTGTTTACTGCTTCTAATCAATGTTTTCTCGGTTTTAGCCTGTTTTGGGAGGAAATGGGTATAAGTGTTGTCTAAACACTCCAAATCCATCTATAACTCTTATAATCAGTCAAATACATTGGATTGTAACACATGATGACCCTAGAAACGCTAACAAAGCTGTTTACTGCTTCTAATCAATGTTTTCTCGGTTTTAGCCGTTTTGGGAGGAAATGGGTATAACTGTTGTCTAAACACTCCAAATCCATCTCTAACTCTTATAATTAGTCAAATACATTGGATTGAGTCACATTTTGACCCTAGAATCACTAACAAAGCTGTTTACTGCCTCAAAGCAATGTTTTGTCGGTTTTAGCCCGTTTTCTCGTTTTAGCCTGGTTTAAGACAAAATGGATATAAGTGTTGTCTAAACACTCCAAATCCATCTATAACTCTTATAATCAGTCAAATACATTGGATTGTAACACATGATGACCCTAGAAACGCTAACAAAGCTGTTTACTGCTTCTAATCAATGTTTTCTCGGTTTTAGCCTTTTGGGAGGAAATGGGTATAAGTGTTGTCTAAACACTCCAAATCCATCTATAACTCTTATAATCAGTCAAATACATTGGATTGTAACACATGATGACCCTAGAAACGCTAACAAAGCTGTTTACTGCTTCTAATCAATGTTTTCTCGGTTTTAGCCCGTTTTGGGAGGAAATGGGTATAACTGTTGTCTAAACACTCCAAATCCATCTCTAACTCTTATAATTAATCAAATACATTGGATTGAGTCACATTTTGACCCTAGAATCACTAACAAAGCTGTTTACTGCCTCAAAGCAATGTTTTGTCGGTTTTAGCCCGTTTTCTCGGTTTTAGCCTTGTTTAGGACAAAATGGATATAAGTGTTGTCTAAACACTCCAAATCCATCTATAACTCTTATAATCAGTCAAATACATTGGATTGTAACACATGATGACCCTAGAAACGCTAACAAAGCTGTTTACTGCTTCTAATCAATGTTTTCTCGGTTTTAGCCTGTTTTGGGAGGAAATGGGTATAACTGTTGTCTAAACACTCCAAATCCATCTCTAACTCTTATAATTAATCAAATACATTGGATTGAGTCACATTTTGACCCTAGAATCACTAACAAAGCTGTTTACTGCCTCAAAGCAATGTTTTGTCGGTTTTAGCCCGTTTTTCGGTTTTAGCCTTGTTTAGGACAAAATGGATATAAGTGTTGTCTAAACACTCCAAATCCATCTATAACTCTTATAATCAGTCAAATACATTGGATTGTAACACATGATGACCCTAGAAACGCTAACAAAGCTGTTTACTGCTTCTAATCAATGTTTTCTCGGTTTTAGCCTTTTGGGAGGAAATGGGTATAAGTGTTGTCTAAACACTCCAAATCCATCTATAACTCTTATAATCAGTCAAATACATTGGATTGTAACACATGATGACCCTAGAAACGCTAACAAAGCTGTTTACTGCTTCTAATCAATGTTTTCTCGGTTTTAGCCTGTTTTGGGAGGAAATGGGTATAACTGTTGTCTAAACACTCCAAATCCATCTCTAACTCTTATAATTAATCAAATACATTGGATTGAGTCACATTTTGACCCTAGAATCACTAACAAAGCTGTTTACTGCCACAAAGCAATGTTTTGTCGGTTTTAGCCCGTTTTCTCGGTTTTAGCCTTGTTTAGGACAAAATGGATATAAGTGTTGTCTAAACACTCCAAATCCATCTATAACTCTTATAATCAGTCAAATACATTGGATTGTAACACATGATGACCCTAGAAACGCTAACAAAGCTGTTTACTGCTTCTAATCAATGTTTTCTCGGTTTTAGCCTGTTTTGGGAGGAAATGGGTATAACTGTTGTCTAAACACTCCAAATCCATCTCTAACTCTTATAATTAATCAAATACATTGGATTGAGTCACATTTTGACCCTAGAATCAATAACAAAGCTGTTTACTGCCTCAAAGCAATGATTTGTCGGTTTTAGCCCGTTTTCTCGGTTTTAGCCTTGTTTAGGACAAAATGGATATAAGTGTTGTCTAAACACTCCAAATCCATCTATAACTCTTATAATCAGTCAAATACATTGGATTGTAACACATGATGACCCTAGAAACGCTAACAAAGCTGTTTACTGCTTCTAATCAATGTTTTCTCGGTTTTAGCCTGTTTTGGGAGGAAATGGGTATAACTGTTGTCTAAACACTCCAAATCCATCTCTAACTCTTATAATTAATCAAATACATTGGATTGAGTCACATTTTGACCCTAGAATCACTAACAAAGCTGTTTACTGCCACAAAGCAATGTTTTGTCGGTTTTAGCCCGTTTTCTCGGTTTTAGCCTGGTTTAAGACAAAATGGATATAAGTGTTGTCTAAACACTCCAAATCCATCTATAACTCTTATAATCAGTCAAATACATTGGATTGTAACACATGATGACCCTAGAAACGCTAACAAAGCTGTTTACTGCTTCTAATCAATGTTTTCTCGGTTTTAGCCTTTTTGGGAGGAAATGGGTATAACTGTTGTCTAAACACTCCAAATCCATCTCTAACTCTTATAATTAATCAAATACATTGGATTGAGTCACATTTTGACCCTAGAATCACTAACAAAGCTGTTTACTGCCTCAAAGCAATGTTTTGTCGGTTTTAGCCCGTTTTCTCGGTTTTAGCCTGTTTAGGACAAAATGGATATAAGTGTTGTCTAAACACTCCAAATCCATCTATAACTCTTATAATCAGTCAAATACATTGGATTGTAACACATGATGACCCTAGAAACGCTAACAAAGCTGTTTACTGCTTCTAATCAATGTTTTCTCGGTTTTAGCCTTTTTGGGAGGAAATGGGTATAAGTGTTGTCTAAACACTCCAAATCCATCTATAACTCTTATAATCAGTCAAATACATTGGATTGTAACACATGATGACCCTAGAAACGCTAACAAAGCTGTTTACTGCTTCTAATCAATGTTTTCTCGGTTTTAGCCTGTTTTGGGAGGAAATGGGTATAACTGTTGTCTAAACACTCCAAATCCATCTCTAACTCTTATAATTAATCAAATACATTGGATTGAGTCACATTTTGACCCTAGAATCACTAACAAAGCTGTTTACTGCCTCAAAGCAATGTTTTGTCGGTTTTAGCCCGTTTTCTCGGTTTTAGCCTAGTTTAGGACAAAATGGATATAAGTGTTGTCTAAACACTCCAAATCCATCTATAACTCTTATAATCAGTCAAATACATTGGATTGTAACACATGATGACCCTAGAAACGCTAACAAAGCTGTTTACTGCTTCTAATCAATGTTTTCTCGGTTTTAGCCCGTTTTGGGAGGAAATGGGTATAACTGTTGTCTAAACACTCCAAATCCATCTCTAACTCTTATAATTAGTCAAATACATTGGATTGAGTCACATTTTGACCCTAGAATCACTAACAAAGCTGTTTACTGCCTCAAAGCAATGTTTTGTCGGTTTTAGCCCGTTTTCTCGGTTTTAGCCTTGTTTAGGACAAAATGGATATAAGTGTTGTCTAAACACTCCAAATCCATCTATAACTCTTATAATCAGTCAAATACATTGGATTGTAACACATGATGACCCTAGAAACGCTAACAAAGCTGTTTACTGCTTCTAATCAATGTTTTCTCGGTTTTAGCCTGTTTTGGGAGGAAATGGGTATAACTGTTGTCTAAACACTCCAAATCCATCTCTAACTCTTATAATTAATCAAATACATTGGATTGAGTCACATTTTGACCCTAGAATCACTAACAAAGCTGTTTACTGCCACAAAGCAATGTTTTGTCGGTTTTAGCCCGTTTTCTCGGTTTTAGCCTAGTTTAAGACAAAATGGATATAAGTGTTGTCTAAACACTCCAAATCCATCTATAACTCTTATAATCAGTCAAATACATTGGATTGTAACACATGATGACCCTAGAAACGCTAACAAAGCTGTTTACTGCTTCTAATCAATGTTTTCTCGGTTTTAGCCTGTTTTGGGAGGAAATGGGTATAACTGTTGTCTAAACACTCCAAATCCATCTCTAACTCTTATAATTAATCAAATACATTGGATTGAGTCACATTTTGACCCTAGAATCACTAACAAAGCTGTTTACTACCTCAAAGCAATGTTTTGTCGGTTTTAGCCCGTTTTCTCGGTTTTATCCTAGTTTAAGACAAAATGGATATAAGTGTTGTCTAAACACTCCAAATCCATCTATAACTCTTATAATCAGTCAAATACATTGGATTGTAACACATGATGACCCTAGAAACGCTAACAAAGCTGTTTACTGCTTCTAATCAATGTTTTCTCGGTTTTAGCCCGTTTTGGGAGGAAATGGGTATAAGTGTTGTCTAAACACTCCAAATCCATCTATAACTCTTATAATCAGTCAAATACATTGGATTGTAACACATGATGACCCTAGAAACGCTAACAAAGCTGTTTACTGCTTCTAATCAATGTTTTCTCGGTTTTAGCCTGTTTTGGGAGGAAATGGGTATAACTGTTGTCTAAACACTCCAAATCCATCTCTAACTCTTATAATTAATCAAATACATTGGATTGAGTCACATTTTGACCCTAGAATCACTAACAAAGCTGTTTACTGCCTCAAAGCAATGTTTTGTCGGTTTTAGCCCGTTTTCTCGGTTTTAGCCTTGTTTAGGACAAAATGGATATAAGTGTTGTCTAAACACTCCAAATCCATCTATAACTCTTATAATCAGTCAAATACATTGGATTGTAACACATGATGACCCTAGAAACGCTAACAAAGCTGTTTACTGCTTCTAATCAATGTTTTCTCGGTTTTAGCCTTTTTGGGAGGAAATGGGTATAAGTGTTGTCTAAACACTCCAAATCCATCTATAACTCTTATAATCAGTCAAATACATTGGATTGTAACACATGATGACCCTAGAAACGCTAACAAAGCTGTTTACTGCTTCTAATCAATGTTTTCTCGGTTTTAGCCTGTTTTGGGAGGAAATGGGTATAACTGTTGTCTAAACACTCCAAATCCATCTCTAACTCTTATAATTAATCAAATACATTGGATTGAGTCACATTTTGACCCTAGAATCACTAACAAAGCTGTTTACTGCCACAAAGCAATGTTTTGTCGGTTTTAGCCCGTTTTCTCGGTTTTAGCCTTGTTTAGGACAAAATGGATATAAGTGTTGTCTAAACACTCCAAATCCATCTATAACTCTTATAATCAGTCAAATACATTGGATTGTAACACATGATGACCCTAGAAACGCTAACAAAGCTGTTTACTGCTTCTAATCAATGTTTTCTCGGTTTTAGCCCGTTTTGGGAGGAAATGGGTATAACTGTTGTCTAAACACTCCAAATCCATCTCTAACTATTATAATTAATCAAATACATTGGATTGAGTCACATTTTGACCCTAGAATCAATAACAAAGCTGTTTACTGCTTTCTCGGTTTTCTCGGTTTTTGTTATTGACCCTAGAATCAATAACAACAGGCTTTGTTATTGACCCTAGAATCAATAACAAAGCCCGTTTTCTCGGTTTTAGCCTTGTTTAGGACAAAATGGATATAAGTGTTGTCTAAACACTCCAAATCCATCTATAACTCTTATAATCAGTCAAATACATTGGATTGTAACACATGATGACCCTAGAAACGCTAACAAAGCTGTTTACTGCTTCTAATCAATGTTTTCTCGGTTTTAGCCTGTTTTGGGAGGAAATGGGTATAACTGTTGTCTAAACACTCCAAATCCATCTCTAACTCTTATAATTAATCAAATACATTGGATTGAGTCACATTTTGACCCTAGAATCACTAACAAAGCTGTTTACTGCCACAAAGCAATGTTTTGTCGGTTTTAGCCCGTTTTCTCGGTTTTAGCCTGGTTTAAGACAAAATGGATATAAGTGTTGTCTAAACACTCCAAATCCATCTATAACTCTTATAATCAGTCAAATACATTGGATTGTAACACATGATGACCCTAGAAACGCTAACAAAGCTGTTTACTGCTTCTAATCAATGTTTTCTCGGTTTTAGCCTTTTTGGGAGGAAATGGGTATAACTGTTGTCTAAACACTCCAAATCCATCTCTAACTCTTATAATTAATCAAATACATTGGATTGAGTCACATTTTGACCCTAGAATCACTAACAAAGCTGTTTACTGCCACAAAGCAATGTTTTGTCGGTTTTAGCCCGTTTTCTCGGTTTTAGCCTGTTTAAGACAAAATGGATATAAGTGTTGTCTAAACACTCCAAATCCATCTATAACTCTTATAATCAGTCAAATACATTGGATTGTAACACATGATGACCCTAGAAACGCTAACAAAGCTGTTTACTGCTTCTAATCAATGTTTTCTCGGTTTTAGCCTTTTTGGGAGGAAATGGGTATAAGTGTTGTCTAAACACTCCAAATCCATCTATAACTCTTATAATCAGTCAAATACATTGGATTGTAACACATGATGACCCTAGAAACGCTAACAAAGCTGTTTACTGCTTCTAATCAATGTTTTCTCGGTTTTAGCCTTTTTGGGAGGAAATGGGTATAAGTGTTGTCTAAACACTCCAAATCCATCTATAACTCTTATAATCAGTCAAATACATTGGATTGTAACACATGATGACCCTAGAAACGCTAACAAAGCTGTTTACTGCTTCTAATCAATGTTTTCTCGGTTTTAGCCTGTTTTGGGAGGAAATGGGTATAACTGTTGTCTAAACACTCCAAATCCATCTCTAACTCTTATAATTAATCAAATACATTGGATTGAGTCACATTTTGACCCTAGAATCACTAACAAAGCTGTTTACTGCCTCAAAGCAATGTTTTGTCGGTTTTAGCCCGTTTTCTCGGTTTTAGCCTGTTTAGGACAAAATGGATATAAGTGTTGTCTAAACACTCCAAATCCATCTATAACTCTTATAATCAGTCAAATACATTGGATTGTAACACATGATGACCCTAGAAACGCTAACAAAGCTGTTTACTGCTTCTAATCAATGTTTTCTCGGTTTTAGCCTGTTTTGGGAGGAAATGGGTATAAGTGTTGTCTAAACACTCCAAATCCATCTCTAACTCTTATAATCAGTCAAATACATTGGATTGTAACACATGATGACCCTAGAAACGCTAACAAAGCTGTTTACTGCTTCTAATCAATGTTTTCTCGGTTTTAGCCTGTTTTGGGAGGAAATGGGTATAAGTGTTGTCTAAACACTCCAAATCCATCTATAACTCTTATAATCAGTCAAATACATTGGATTGTAACACATGATGACCCTAGAAACGCTAACAAAGCTGTTTACTGCTTCTAATCAATGTTTTCTCGGTTTTAGCCTGTTTTGGGAGGAAATGGGTATAACTGTTGTCTAAACACTCCAAATCCATCTCTAACTCTTATAATTAATCAAATACATTGGATTGAGTCACATTTTGACCCTAGAATCACTAACAAAGCTGTTTACTGCCACAAAGCAATGTTTTGTCGGTTTTAGCCCGTTTTCTCGGTTTTAGCCTGGTTTAAGACAAAATGGATATAAGTGTTGTCTAAACACTCCAAATCCATCTATAACTCTTATAATCAGTCAAATACATTGGATTGTAACACATGATGACCCTAGAAACGCTAACAAAGCTGTTTACTGCTTCTAATCAATGTTTTCTCGGTTTTAGCCTTTTGGGAGGAAATGGGTATAAGTGTTGTCTAAACACTCCAAATCCATCTATAACTCTTATAATCAGTCAAATACATTGGATTGTAACACATGATGACCCTAGAAACGCTAACAAAGCTGTTTACTGCTTCTAATCAATGTTTTCTCGGTTTTAGCCTGTTTTGGGAGGAAATGGGTATAACTGTTGTCTAAACACTCCAAATCCATCTCTAACTCTTATAATTAATCAAATACATTGGATTGAGTCACATTTTGACCCTAGAATCACTAACAAAGCTGTTTACTGCCTCAAAGCAATGTTTTGTCGGTTTTAGCCCGTTTTCTCGGTTTTAGCCTTGTTTAGGACAAAATGGATATAAGTGTTGTCTAAACACTCCAAATCCATCTATAACTCTTATAATCAGTCAAATACATTGGATTGTAACACATGATGACCCTAGAAACGCTAACAAAGCTGTTTACTGCTTCTAATCAATGTTTTCTCGGTTTTAGCCTTTTTGGGAGGAAATGGGTATAAGTGTTGTCTAAACACTCCAAATCCATCTATAACTCTTATAATCAGTCAAATACATTGGATTGTAACACATGATGACCCTAGAAACGCTAACAAAGCTGTTTACTGCTTCTAATCAATGTTTTCTCGGTTTTAGCCTGTTTTGGGAGGAAATGGGTATAACTGTTGTCTAAACACTCCAAATCCATCTCTAACTCTTATAATTAATCAAATACATTGGATTGAGTCACATTTTGACCCTAGAATCACTAACAAAGCTGTTTACTGCCTCAAAGCAATGTTTTGTCGGTTTTAGCCCGTTTTCTCGGTTTTAGCCTGTTTAGGACAAAATGGATATAAGTGTTGTCTAAACACTCCAAATCCATCTATAACTCTTATAATCAGTCAAATACATTGGATTGTAACACATGATGACCCTAGAAACGCTAACAAAGCTGTTTACTGCTTCTAATCAATGTTTTCTCGGTTTTAGCCCGTTTTGGGAGGAAATGGGTATAACTGTTGTCTAAACACTCCAAATCCATCTCTAACTCTTATAATTAATCAAATACATTGGATTGAGTCACATTTTGACCCTAGAATCACTAACAAAGCTGTTTACTGCTTTCTCGTTTTTCTGGTTTGTTGTTGCTAAATCATAATCTGGATTTGTTATTGACCCTAGAATCAATAACAAAGCCCGTTTTCTCGGTTTTAGCCTTGTTTAGGACAAAATGGATATAAGTGTTGTCTAAACACTCCAAATCCATCTATAACTCTTATAATCAGTCAAATACAATGGATTGTAACACATGATGACCCTAGAAACGCTAACAAAGCTGTTTACTGCTTCTAATCAATGTTTTCTCGGTTTTAGCCGTTTTGGGAGGAAATGGGTATAACTGTTGTCTAAACACTCCAAATCCATCTCTAACTCTTATAATTAATCAAATACATTGGATTGAGTCACATTTTGACCCTAGAATCACTAACAAAGCTGTTTACTGCTTCAAAGCAATGTTTTGTCGGTTTTAGCCCGTTTTCTCGGTTTTAGCCTTTAAGACAAAATGGATATAAGTGTTGTCTAAACACTCCAAATCCATCTATAACTCTTATAATCAGTCAAATACATTGGATTGTAACACATGATGACCCTAGAAACGCTAACAAAGCTGTTTACTGCTTCTAATCAATGTTTTCTCGGTTTTAGCCTTTTGGGAGGAAATGGGTATAACTGTTGTCTAAACACTCCAAATCCATCTCTAACTCTTATAATTAGTCAAATACATTGGATTGAGTCACATTTTGACCCTAGAATCACTAACAAAGCTGTTTACTGCCACAAAGCAATGTTTTGTCGGTTTTAGCCCGTTTTCTCGGTTTTAGCCTGTTTAAGACAAAATGGATATAAGTGTTGTCTAAACACTCCAAATCCATCTATAACTCTTATAATCAGTCAAATACATTGGATTGTAACACATGATGACCCTAGAAACGCTAACAAAGCTGTTTACTGCTTCTAATCAATGTTTTCTCGGTTTTAGCCTTTTTGGGAGGAAATGGGTATAAGTGTTGTCTAAACACTCCAAATCCATCTATAACTCTTATAATCAGTCAAATACATTGGATTGTAACACATGATGACCCTAGAAACGCTAACAAAGCTGTTTACTGCTTCTAATCAATGTTTTCTCGGTTTTAGCCTGTTTTGGGAGGAAATGGGTATAACTGTTGTCTAAACACTCCAAATCCATCTCTAACTCTTATAATTAATCAAATACATTGGATTGAGTCACATTTTGACCCTAGAATCACTAACAAAGCTGTTTACTGCCACAAAGCAATGTTTTGTCGGTTTTAGCCCGTTTTCTCGGTTTTAGCCTTGTTTAGGACAAAATGGATATAAGTGTTGTCTAAACACTCCAAATCCATCTATAACTCTTATAATCAGTCAAATACATTGGATTGTAACACATGATGACCCTAGAAACGCTAACAAAGCTGTTTACTGCTTCTAATCAATGTTTTCTCGGTTTTAGCCTGTTTTGGGAGGAAATGGGTATAAGTGTTGTCTAAACACTCCAAATCCATCTATAACTCTTATAATCAGTCAAATACATTGGATTGTAACACATGATGACCCTAGAAACGCTAACAAAGCTGTTTACTGCTTCTAATCAATGTTTTCTCGGTTTTAGCCTGTTTTGGGAGGAAATGGGTATAACTGTTGTCTAAACACTCCAAATCCATCTCTAACTCTTATAATCAGTCAAATACATTGGATTGTAACACATGATGACCCTAGAAACGCTAACAAAGCTGTTTACTGCTTCTAATCAATGTTTTCTCGTTTTAGCCTGTTTTGGGAGGAAATGGGTATAAGTGTTGTCTAAACACTCCAAATCCATCTCTAACTCTTATAATTAGTCAAATACATTGGATTGAGTCACATTTTGACCCTAGAATCACTAACAAAGCTGTTTACTGCTTCAAAGCAATGTTTTGTCGGTTTTAGCCCGTTTTCTGTTTTAGCCTTGTTTAGGACAAAATGGGTATAAGTGTTGTCTAAACACTCCAAATCCATCTATAACTCTTATAATCAGTCAAATACATTGGATTGTAACACATGATGACCCTAGAAACGCTAACAAAGCTGTTTACTGCTTCTAATCAATGTTTTCTCGGTTTTAGCCTGTTTTGGGAGGAAATGGGTATAATGTTGTCTAAACACTCCAAATCCATCTCTAACTCTTATAATTAGTCAAATACATTGGATTGAGTCACATTTTGACCCTAGAATCACTAACAAAGCTGTTTACTGCCTCAAAGCAATGTTTTGTCGGTTTTAGCCCGTTTTCTCGGTTTTAGCCTGGTTTAAGACAAAATGGATATAAGTGTTGTCTAAACACTCCAAATCCATCTATAACTCTTATAATCAGTCAAATACATTGGATTGTAACACATGATGACCCTAGAAACGCTAACAAAGCTGTTTACTGCTTCTAATCAATGTTTTCTCGGTTTTAGCCTTTTTGGGAGGAAATGGGTATAAGTGTTGTCTAAACACTCCAAATCCATCTATAACTCTTATAATCAGTCAAATACATTGGATTGTAACACATGATGACCCTAGAAACGCTAACAAAGCTGTTTACTGCTTCTAATCAATGTTTTCTCGGTTTTAGCCCTTTTTGGGAGGAAATGGGTATAACTGTTGTCTAAACACTCCAAATCCATCTCTAACTCTTATAATTAATCAAATACATTGGATTGAGTCACATTTTGACCCTAGAATCACTAACAAAGCTGTTTACTGCCTCAAAGCAATGTTTTGTCGGTTTTAGCCCGTTTTCTCGGTTTTAGCCTTGTTTAGGACAAAATGGATATAAGTGTTGTCTAAACACTCCAAATCCATCTATAACTCTTATAATCAGTCAAATACATTGGATTGTAACACATGATGACCCTAGAAACGCTAACAAAGCTGTTTACTGCTTCTAATCAATGTTTTCTCGGTTTTAGCCTGTTTTGGGAGGAAATGGGTATAACTGTTGTCTAAACACTCCAAATCCATCTCTAACTCTTATAATTAATCAAATACATTGGATTGAGTCACATTTTGACCCTAGAATCACTAACAAAGCTGTTTACTGCCACAAAGCAATGTTTTGTCGGTTTTAGCCCGTTTTCTCGGTTTTAGCCTGGTTTAAGACAAAATGGATATAAGTGTTGTCTAAACACTCCAAATCCATCTATAACTCTTATAATCAGTCAAATACATTGGATTGTAACACATGATGACCCTAGAAACGCTAACAAAGCTGTTTACTGCTTCTAATCAATGTTTTCTCGGTTTTAGCCTGTTTTGGGAGGAAATGGGTATAACTGTTGTCTAAACACTCCAAATCCATCTCTAACTCTTATAATTAATCAAATACATTGGATTGAGTCACATTTTGACCCTAGAATCACTAACAAAGCTGTTTACTGCCACAAAGCAATGTTTTGTCGGTTTTAGCCCGTTTTCACGGTTTTAGCCTGGTTTAAGACAAAATGGATATAAGTGTTGTCTAAACACTCCAAATCCATCTATAACTCTTATAATCAGTCAAATACATTGGATTGTAACACATGATGACCCTAGAAACGCTAACAAAGCTGTTTACTGCTTCTAATCAATGTTTTCTCGGTTTTAGCCTTTTTGGGAGGAAATGGGTATAACTGTTGTCTAAACACTCAAAATCCATCTCTAACTCTTATAATTAGTCAAATACATTGGATTGAGTAACATTTTGACCCTAGAATCACTAACAAAGCTGTTTACTGCCACAAAGCAATGTTTTGTCGGTTTTAGCCCGTTTTCTCGGTTTTAGCCTGGTTTAAGACAAAATGGATATAAGTGTTGTCTAAACACTCCAAATCCATCTATAACTCTTATAATCAGTCAAATACATTGGATTGTAACACATGATGACCCTAGAAACGCTAACAAAGCTGTTTACTGCTTCTAATCAATGTTTTCTCGGTTTTAGCCTTTTTGGGAGGAAATGGGTATAAGTGTTGTCTAAACACTCCAAATCCATCTCTAACTCTTATAATTAATCAAATACATTGGATTGAGTCACATTTTGACCCTAGAATCACTAACAAAGCTGTTTACTGCTTCAAAGCAATGTTTTGTCGGTTTTAGCCTGTTTTGGGAGGAAATGGGTATAACTGTTGTCTAAACACTCCAAATCCATCTCTAGCTCTTATAATCAGTCAAATACATTGGATTGTAACACATGATGACCCTAGAAACGCTAACAAAGCTGTTTACTACTTCTAATCAATGTTTCTCGGTTTAAGCTGTTTTGGGAGGAAATGGGTATAACTGTTGTCTAAACACTCAAAATCCATCTCTAACTCTTATAATTAGTCAAATACATTGGATTGAGTAACATTTTGACCCTAGAATCACTAACAAAGCTGTTAACTGCCACAAAGCAACGTTTTGTCGGTTTTAGCCCGTTTTCTCGGTTTTAGCCTGGTTTAAGACAAAATGGATATAAGTGTTGTCTAAACACTCCAAATCCATCTATAACTCTTATAATCAGTCATATACATTGGATTGTAACACATGATGACCCTAGAAACGCTAACAAAGCTGTTTACTGCTTCTAATCAATGTTTTCTCGGTTTTAGCCTTTTTGGGAGGAAATGGGTATAAGTGTTGTCTAAACACTCCAAATCCATCTATAACTCTTATAATCAGTCAAATACATTGGATTGTAACACATGATGACCCTAGAAACGCTAACAAAGCTGTTTACTGCTTCTAATCAATGTTTTCTCGGTTTTAGCCTGTTTTGGGAGGAAATGGGTATAACTGTTGTCTAAACACTCCAAATCCATCTCTAACTCTTATAATTAATCAAATACATTGGATTGAGTCACATTTTGACCCTAGAATCACTAACAAAGCTGTTTACTGCCTCAAAGCAATGTTTTGTCGGTTTTAGCCCGTTTTCTCGGTTTTAGCCTTGTTTAGGACAAAATGGATATAAGTGTTGTCTAAACACTCCAAATCCATCTATAACTCTTATAATCAGTCAAATACATTGGATTGTAACACATGATGACCCTAGAAACGCTAACAAAGCTGTTTACTGCTTCTAATCAATGTTTTCTCGGTTTTAGCCTTTTTGGGAGGAAATGGGTATAAGTGTTGTCTAAACACTCCAAATCCATCTATAACTCTTATAATCAGTCAAATACATTGGATTGTAACACATGATGACCCTAGAAACGCTAACAAAGCTGTTTACTGCTTCTAATCAATGTTTTCTCGGTTTTAGCCCGTTTTGGGAGGAAATGGGTATAACTGTTGTCTAAACACTCCAAATCCATCTCTAACTCTTATAATTAATCAAATACATTGGATTGAGTCACATTTTGACCCTAGAATCACTAACAAAGCTGTTTACTGCCTCAAAGCAATGTTTTGTCGGTTTTAGCCCGTTTTCTCGGTTTTAGCCTTGTTTAGGACAAAATGGATATAAGTGTTGTCTAAACACTCCAAATCCATCTATAACTCTTATAATCAGTCAAATACATTGGATTGTAACACATGATGACCCTAGAAACGCTAACAAAGCTGTTTACTGCTTCTAATCAATGTTTTCTCGGTTTTAGCCTTTTTGGGAGGAAATGGGTATAAGTGTTGTCTAAACACTCCAAATCCATCTATAACTCTTATAATCAGTCAAATACATTGGATTGTAACACATGATGACCCTAGAAACGCTAACAAAGCTGTTTACTGCTTCTAATCAATGTTTTCTCGGTTTTAGCCTGTTTTGGGAGGAAATGGGTATAACTGTTGTCTAAACACTCCAAATCCATCTCTAACTCTTATAATTAATCAAATACATTGGATTGAGTCACATTTTGACCCTAGAATCACTAACAAAGCTGTTTACTGCCACAAAGCAATGTTTTGTCGGTTTTAGCCCGTTTTCTCGGTTTTAGCCTTGTTTAGGACAAAATGGATATAAGTGTTGTCTAAACACTCCAAATCCATCTATAACTCTTATAATCAGTCAAATACATTGGATTGTAACACATGATGACCCTAGAAACGCTAACAAAGCTGTTTACTGCTTCTAATCAATGTTTTCTCGGTTTTAGCCTGTTTTGGGAGGAAATGGGTATAACTGTTGTCTAAACACTCCAAATCCATCTCTAACTCTTATAATTAATCAAATACATTGGATTGAGTCACATTTTGACCCTAGAATCACTAACAAAGCTGTTTACTGCCACAAAGCAATGTTTTGTCGGTTTTAGCCCGTTTTCTCGGTTTTAGCCTGGTTTAAGACAAAATGGATATAAGTGTTGTCTAAACACTCCAAATCCATCTATAACTCTTATAATCAGTCAAATACATTGGATTGTAACACATGATGACCCTAGAAACGCTAACAAAGCTGTTTACTGCTTCTAATCAATGTTTTCTCGGTTTTAGCCTTTTTGGGAGGAAATGGGTATAATTGTTGTCTAAACACTCAAAATCCATCTCTAACTCTTATAATTAGTCAAATACATTGGATTGAGTCACATTTTGACCCTAGAATCACTAACAAAGCTGTTTACTGCCACAAAGCAATGTTTTGTCGGTTTTAGCCCGTTTTCTCGGTTTTAGCCTGGTTTAAGACAAAATGGATATAAGTGTTGTCTAAACACTCCAAATCCATCTATAACTCTTATAATCAGTCAAATACATTGGATTGTAACACATGATGACCCTAGAAACGCTAACAAAGCTGTTTACTGCTTCTAATCAATGTTTTCTCGGTTTTAGCCTTTTTGGGAGGAAATGGGTATAAGTGTTGTCTAAACACTCCAAATCCATCTATAACTCTTATAATCAGTCAAATACATTGGATTGTAACACATGATGACCCTAGAAACGCTAACAAAGCTGTTTACTGCTTCTAATCAATGTTTTCTCGGTTTTAGCCCTTTTTGGGAGGAAATGGGTATAACTGTTGTCTAAACACTCCAAATCCATCTCTAACTCTTATAATTAATCAAATACATTGGATTGAGTCACATTTTGACCCTAGAATCACTAACAAAGCTGTTTACTGCTCAAAGCAATGTTTTGTCGGTTTTAGCCCGTTTTCTCGGTTTTAGCCTTGTTTAGGACAAAATGGATATAAGTGTTGTCTAAACACTCCAAATCCATCTATAACTCTTATAATCAGTCAAATACATTGGATTGTAACACATGATGACCCTAGAAACGCTAACAAAGCTGTTTACTGCTTCTAATCAATGTTTTCTCGGTTTTAGCCTGTTTTGGGAGGAAATGGGTATAAGTGTTGTCTAAACACTCCAAATCCATCTCTAACTCTTATAATTAATCAAATACATTGGATTGAGTCACATTTTGACCCTAGAATCACTAACAAAGCTGTTTACTGCCACAAAGCAATGTTTTGTCGGTTTTAGCCCGTTTTCTCGGTTTTAGCCTGGTTTAAGACAAAATGGATATAAGTGTTGTCTAAACACTCCAAATCCATCTATAACTCTTATAATCAGTCAAATACATTGGATTGTAACACATGATGACCCTAGAAACGCTAACAAAGCTGTTTACTGCTTCTAATCAATGTTTTCTCGGTTTTAGCCTTTTTGGGAGGAAATGGGTATAAGTGTTGTCTAAACACTCAAAATCCATCTCTAACTCTTATAATTAGTCAAATACATTGGATTGAGTAACATTTTGACCCTAGAATCACTAACAAAGCTGTTTACTGCCACAAAGCAATGTTTTGTCGGTTTTAGCCCGTTTTCTCGGTTTTAGCCTGGTTTAAGACAAAATGGATATAAGTGTTGTCTAAACACTCCAAATCCATCTATAACTCTTATAATCAGTCAAATACATTGGATTGTAACACATGATGACCCTAGAAACGCTAACAAAGCTGTTTACTGCTTCTAATCAATGTTTTCTCGGTTTTAGCCTTTTGGGAGGAAATGGGTATAAGTGTTGTCTAAACACTCCAAATCCATCTATAACTCTTATAATCAGTCAAATACATTGGATTGTAACACATGATGACCCTAGAAACGCTAACAAAGCTGTTTACTGCTTCTAATCAATGTTTTCTCGGTTTTAGCCTTTTTGGAAGGAAATGGGTATAAGTGTTGTCTAAACACTCCAAATCCATCTCTAACTCTTATAATTAATCAAATACATTGGATTGAGTCACATTTTGACCCTAGAATCACTAACAAAGCTGTTTACTGCTCAAAGCAATGTTTTGTCGGTTTTAGCCCGTTTTCTCGGTTTTAGCCTTGTTTAGGACAAAATGGATATAAGTGTTGTCTAAACACTCCAAATCCATCTATAACTCTTATAATCAGTCAAATACATTGGATTGTAACACATGATGACCCTAGAAACGCTAACAAAGCTGTTTACTGCTTCTAATCAATGTTTTCTCGGTTTTAGCCTGTTTTGGGAGGAAATGGGTATAACTGTTGTCTAAACACTCCAAATCCATCTCTAACTCTTATAATTAGTCAAATACATTGGATTGAGTCACATTTTGACCCTAGAATCACTAACAAAGCTGTTTACTGCCACAAAGCAATGTTTTGTCGGTTTTAGCCCGTTTTCTCGGTTTTAGCCTGGTTTAAGACAAAATGGATATAAGTGTTGTCTAAACACTCCAAATCCATCTATAACTCTTATAATCAGTCAAATACATTGGATTGTAACACATGATGACCCTAGAAACGCTAACAAAGCTGTTTACTGCTTCTAATCAATGTTTTCTCGGTTTTAGCCTGTTTTGGGAGGAAATGGGTATAACTGTTGTCTAAACACTCCAAATCCATCTCTAACTCTTATAATTAATCAAATACATTGGATTGAGTCACATTTTGACCCTAGAATCACTAACAAAGCTGTTTACTGCCACAAAGCAATGTTTTGTCGGTTTTAGCCCGTTTTCTCGGTTTTAGCCTGGTTTAAGACAAAATGGATATAAGTGTTGTCTAAACACTCCAAATCCATCTATAACTCTTATAATCAGTCAAATACATTGGATTGTAACACATGATGACCCTAGAAACGCTAACAAAGCTGTTTACTGCTTCTAATCAATGTTTTCTAGGTTTTAGCCTTTTTGGGAGGAAATGGGTATAATTGTTGTCTAAACACTCAAAATCCATCTCTAACTCTTATAATTAGTCAAATACATTGGATTGAGTAACATTTTGACCCTAGAATCACTAACAAAGCTGTTTACTGCCTCAAAGCAATGATTTGTCGGTTTTAGCCCGTTTTCTCGGTTTTAGCCTTGTTTAGGACAAAATGGATATAAGTGTTGTCTAAACACTCCAAATCCATCTATAACTCTTATAATCAGTCAAATACATTGGATTGTAACACATGATGACCCTAGAAACGCTAACAAAGCTGTTTACTGCTTCTAATCAATGTTTTCTCGGTTTTAGCCTGTTTTGGGAGGAAATGGGTATAACTGTTGTCTAAACACTCCAAATCCATCTCTAACTCTTATAATTAGTCAAATACATTGGATTGAGTAACATTTTGACCCTAGAATCACTAACAAAGCTGTTTACTGCCACAAAGCAATGTTTTGTCGGTTTTAGCCCGTTTTCTCGGTTTTAGCCTGGTTTAAGACAAAATGGATATAAGTGTTGTCTAAACACTCCAAATCCATCTATAACTCTTATAATCAGTCAAATACATTGGATTGTAACACATGATGACCCTAGAAACGCTAACAAAGCTGTTTACTGCTTCTAATCAATGTTTTCTCGGTTTTAGCCTTTTTGGGAGGAAATGGGTATAAGTGTTGTCTAAACACTCCAAATCCATCTATAACTCTTATAATCAGTCAAATACATTGGATTGTAACACATTATGACCCTAGAAACGTTAACAAATCTGTTTACTGCTTCTAATCAATGTTTTCTCGGTTTTAGCCCGTTTTGGAAGGAAATGGGTATAACTGTTGTCTAACACTCCAAATCCATCTCTAACTCTTATAATTAATCAAATACATTGGATTGAGTCACATTTTGACCCTAGAATCACTAACAAAGCTGTTTACTGCCACAAAGCAATGTTTTGTCGGTTTTAGCCCGTTTTCTCGGTTTTAGCCTGGTTTAAGACAAAATGGATATAAGTGTTGTCTAAACACTCCAAATCCATCTATAACTCTTATAATCAGTCAAATACATTGGATTGTAACACATGATGACCCTAGAAACGCTAACAAAGCTGTTTACTGCTTCTAATCAATGTTTTCTCGGTTTTAGCCTGTTTTGGGAGGAAATGGGTATAACTGTTGTCTAAACACTCCAAATCCATCTCTAACTCTTATAATTAATCAAATACATTGGATTGAGTCACATTTTGACCCTAGAATCACTAACAAAGCTGTTTACTGCCACAAAGCAATGTTTTGTCGGTTTTAGCCCGTTTTCTCGGTTTTAGCCTGGTTTAAGACAAAATGGATATAAGTGTTGTCTAAACACTCCAAATCCATCTATAACTCTTATAATCAGTCAAATACATTGGATTGTAACACATGATGACCCTAGAAACGCTAACAAAGCTGTTTACTGCTTCTAATCAATGTTTTCTCGGTTTTAGCCTTTTTGGGAGGAAATGGGTATAACTGTTGTCTAAACACTCCAAATCCATCTCTAACTCTTATAATTAGTCAAATACATTGGATTGAGTCACATTTTGACCCTAGAATCACTAACAAAGCTGTTTACTGCCACAAAGCAATGTTTTGTCGGTTTTAGCCCGTTTTCTCGGTTTTAGCCTGGTTTAAGACAAAATGGATATAAGTGTTGTCTAAACACTCCAAATCCATCTATAACTCTTATAATCAGTCAAATACATTGGATTGTAACACATGATGACCCTAGAAACGCTAACAAAGCTGTTTACTGCTTCTAATCAATGTTTTCTCGGTTTTAGCCTTTTTGGGAGGAAATGGGTATAAGTGTTGTCTAAACACTCCAAATCCATCTATAACTCTTATAATCAGTCAAATACATTGGATTGTAACACATGATGACCCTAGAAACGTTAACAAATCTGTTTACTGCTTCTAATCAATGTTTTCTCGGTTTTAGCCCGTTTTGGAAGGAAATGGGTATAACTGTTGTCTAAACACTCCAAATCCATCTCTAACTCTTATAATTAATCAAATACATTGGATTGAGTCACATTTTGACCCTAGAATCACTAACAAAGCTGTTTACTGCCACAAAGCAATGTTTTGTCGGTTTTAGCCCGTTTTCTCGGTTTTAGCCTTGTTTAGGACAAAATGGATATAAGTGTTGTCTAAACACTCCAAGTCCATCTATAACTCTTATAATCAGTCAAATACATTGGATTGTAACACATGATGACCCTAGAAACGCTAACAAAGCTGTTTACTGCTTCTAATCAATGTTTTCGGTTTTAGCCTGTTTTGGGAGGAAATGGGTATAACTGTTGTCTAAACACTCCAAATCCATCTCTAACTCTTATAATTAATCAAATACATTGGATTGAGTCACATTTTGACCCTAGAATCACTAACAAAGCTGTTTACTGCCACAAAGCAATGTTTTGTCGGTTTTAGCCCGTTTTCTCGGTTTTAGCCTGGTTTAGGACAAAATGGATATAAGTGTTGTCTAAACACTCCAAATCCATCTATAACTCTTATAATCAGTCAAATACATTGGATTGTAACACATGATGACCCTAGAAACGCTAACAAAGCTGTTTACTGCTTCTAATCAATGTTTTCTCGGTTTTAGCCTGTTTTGGGAGGAAATGGGTATAACTGTTGTCTAAACACTCCAAATCCATCTCTAACTCTTATAATTAATCAAATACATTGGATTGAGTCACATTTTGACCCTAGAATCACTAACAAAGCTGTTTACTGCCACAAAGCAATGTTTTGTCGGTTTTAGCCCGTTTTCTCGGTTTTAGCCTGGTTTAAGACAAAATGGATATAAGTGTTGTCTAAACACTCCAAATCCATCTATAACTCTTATAATCAGTCAAATACATTGGATTGTAACACATGATGACCCTAGAAACGCTAACAAAGCTGTTTACTGCTTCTAATCAATGTTTTCTCGGTTTTAGCCTTTTTGGGAGGAAATGGGTATAAGTGTTGTCTAAACACTCCAAATCCATCTCTAACTCTTATAATTAGTCAAATACATTGGATTGAGTCACATTTTGACCCTAGAATCAATAACAAAGCTGTTTACTGCCTCAAAGCAATGATTTGTCGGTTTTAGCCCGTTTTCTCGGTTTTAGCCTTGTTTAGGACAAAATGGATATAAGTGTTGTCTAAACACTCCAAATCCATCTATAACTCTTATAATCAGTCAAATACATTGGATTGTAACACATGATGACCCTAGAAACGCTAACAAAGCTGTTTACTGCTTCTAATCAATGTTTTCTCGGTTTTAGCCTGTTTTGGGAGGAAATGGGTATAACTGTTGTCTAAACACTCCAAATCCATCTCTAACTCTTATAATTAGTCAAATACATTGGATTGAGTAACATTTTGACCCTAGAATCACTAACAAAGCTGTTTACTGCCACAAAGCAATGTTTTGTCGGTTTTAGCCCGTTTTCTCGGTTTTAGCCTGGTTTAAGACAAAATGGATATAAGTGTTGTCTAAACACTCCAAATCCATCTATAACTCTTATAATCAGTCAAATACATTGGATTGTAACACATGATGACCCTAGAAACGCTAACAAAGCTGTTTACTGCTTCTAATCAATGTTTTCTCGGTTTTAGCCTTTTTGGGAGGAAATGGGTATAAGTGTTGTCTAAACACTCCAAATCCATCTATAACTCTTATAATCAGTCAAATACATTGGATTGTAACACATGATGACCCTAGAAACGCTAACAAAGCTGTTTACTGCTTCTAATCAATGTTTTCTCGGTTTTAGCCTTTTTGGGAGGAAATGGGTATAACTGTTGTCTAAACACTCCAAATCCATCTCTAACTCTTATAATTAATCAAATACATTGGATTGAGTCACATTTTGACCCTAGAATCACTAACAAAGCTGTTTACTGCCACAAAGCAATGTTTTGTCGGTTTTAGCCCGTTTTCTCGGTTTTAGCCTGGTTTAAGACAAAATGGATATAAGTGTTGTCTAAACACTCCAAATCCATCTATAACTCTTATAATCAGTCAAATACATTGGATTGTAACACATGATGACCCTAGAAACGCTAACAAAGCTGTTTACTACTTCTAATCAATGTTTCTCGGTTTAAGCCTGTTTGGGAGGAAATGGGTATAACTGTTGTCTAAACACTCCAAATCCATCTCTAACTCTTATAATTAATCAAATACATTGGATTGAGTCACATTTTGACCCTAGAATCACTAACAAAGCTGTTTACTGCCACAAAGCAATGTTTTGTCGGTTTTAGCCCGTTTTCTCGGTTTTAGCCTGGTTTAAGACAAAATGGATATAAGTGTTGTCTAAACACTCCAAATCCATCTATAACTCTTATAATCAGTCAAATACATTGGATTGTAACACATGATGACCCTAGAAACGCTAACAAAGCTGTTTACTGCTTCTAATCAATGTTTTCTAGGTTTTAGCCTTTTTGGGAGGAAATGGGTATAATTGTTGTCTAAACACTCAAAATCCATCTCTAACTCTTATAATTAGTCAAATACATTGGATTGAGTAACATTTTGACCCTAGAATCACTAACAAAGCTGTTTACTGCCACAAAGCAATGTTTTGTCGGTTTTAGCCCGTTTTCTCGGTTTTAGCCTGGTTTAAGACAAAATGGATATAAGTGTTGTCTAAACACTCCAAATCCATCTATAACTCTTATAATCAGTCATATACATTGGATTGTAACACATGATGACCCTAGAAACGCTAACAAAGCTGTTTACTGCTTCTAATCAATGTTTCGGTTTTAGCCTTTTTTGGGAGGAAATGGGTATAAGTGTTGTCTAAACACTCCAAATCCATCTCTAAAACTCTTATAATTAATCAAATAATTGGATTGTAACACATGATGACCCTAGAAACGCTAACAAAGCTGTTTACTGCTTCTAATCAATGTTTT
>JALLKC010000262.1:0-62117 GCA_024034495.1 Camelina laxa | reverse complement strand
GGATATATCATGGTTTTTACGGTTTTTAGCCATGATATAAGTGTGCTTTTTGAGTCTTTTGATTTGTTTCTAGGTTGTTTTTGAGTCTTTACAGGTTATTTAGGAAGTTGGCACGGATGGAGCAATATGGAACATTTTGGAGCATTTTACCGAAGGAAATCAAGTGTGGAGTCTGACCAGAGACCAGCATCGATCGACACCACTAAAGGGCATCGATCGACACTCATGTCCACCCGAGAGAACAAGAAATTGGAAGTTTTACAATTTTGCCCAAAGTCTTCTGTAATTGCAACATAAGCCCCGAACGTATTTTAGGGTGTATATATATTGTTTTTGGGTTTTAGATTAGGGAGAGTTATCATCTAGCAGTTTTTGAGAGAAAGACTATTGAGAGCTTTTGGGAGAGATAGATCTGAATTCTTTGTAGAGAGAAGATTCTTGAACTCCCTCTTTTACTTTTGATATCTATTCATGTTATTCAGAATTATGATTTGTGCTTTATTTAACATGTCTGAGTAATTTGCTTGTTAGGTTTAGGGTTTTTCATAGGGTCTTTATGATTTATTAGATCTGAAATTTTAGGGTTCTTAATCTTTTATGATCTTCATCCTTGGTTGTTCTTCAATAGTTCTTGATTGATCACCTAGAATTATTATCTTAGGGAAATAAACTAATATGAGAATATGTTTGTTTTCCTGAATAAACCATTGATGAACAGAATTGTTTCTTACAAAGAGATTTGAATTTATGATTCTGTGAACTTATCTAAACCTGTTCTTAAAGCTGATTTTCAACTTAGAATTTTTACAAAGAGATTTGGATTTTCTGGTTTTAAATCTAGATATTATTTGCAGTGAGAACTGATTTAATTTACCTAAAGTTTAGAGTTCTAGATCTGATCTTTATTGCTTGAACCTTAATTAATTTATCTGATTTAATATTTCATAATTTCCTGAGAAATTCCCTAGGCTTAACTCTTTTGATTTTCTGAATTTACAACACTTTAATTTAAATATTTGCCTTTTTTTTTATTTTTAATTCAATTTGTCTTGTTTAGCATAATTTACAAAACTCTATAATCTATTGTGTTTGATTTGAGTCTCTGTGGATTCGATCCCTAAGTACTGCAGTGATCTCTTAATTTGAGAGAGTAGCTCTAGGGTAAATTTGAGCATATCAAATTTTGGCGCCGTTGCCGGGGACTCTTTGATCTACCATTAGATTTGAGTTTTAGATTGTGTCTAAATTTTTTTTATTTTCTACTTACACGTTTTGTTTTTCTTCTCTTTGGTGTTTCAGGTGTATGCCTCCTAGACCTCACACAAGGAGCAATAAATCTGGTCCTACTGTGAATTTGTCAAACCAACAGTTAGGAAAACTTGAGCGTGTGAACAGAAAAGCAGCCAAATCTCTGAAGATGGTTAACACGATCATTCTGATGCGTGATGAGGCTGGTGTTTTGAGGGATCAAGAGGGCCACTTGCGCAATGAGCAGCCAAGCTTGATGCAGAAGGAAACGTGATTGCTGAACCCGTTGTCAACGAGCAGGCTGTGAACCAGCAAGCTGGTGTCGTTGATGATCCAATCCCGGTGTCGATCGACACCAACCAGGTGGCATCGATCGACACCCTCTTCCTGCAGACGGACGTGGAGCTGCCAACCACGCCAAAACCCGGTTCGAAGACAGGAGCAGAACCGAGACCTTATCCGGACCATTGCTGATTACAACCGGGCTGATCTGGTGTATGAGAACCGGTCCGCTATTGTTCCTCCCCTTTCCAGAGGAATGATTTTGAGCTGAAACCGCATACTTTCAACTAGTTGGGCAGAGACCTTTTCTGCTTTGCCCAATGAGAAGCCCTTGGACCACATTGAGCATTTTGAGGATCTGGTGACCAGCATCAAGGCTAATGGGGTGACTGAGGACTACATCTTCTGCAAACTTTTCCCTTACTCACTTGCAGGAGAAGCATCTCAATGGTTGAAACAGCTGCCAGCTGGATCATTGACAAGCTGGCGTGATGTCAAGGTGGCTTTCCTCAACCACTTCTATGATGATGCAATGTCAGATGAGTTGAGAATCAAGCTGTCTTCCTTCAAGCAGAGACCAGATGAAGCTTTCAAAGCAGCCTGGGTGAGATTCAAGGCTTACCAAAGGGACTGTCCACACCATGGTTTCTCAAGGGTTCAACTGCTAAGCATCTTTTCAGAGGGTGTGACTGGGAGTATCAGTTGGCTTTAGATGCTGCAAGTCATGGAAATTTCAAGACAAGAATGCCAGAAGATGCTGAATTGTTGATTGAGAACTTAGCTGCCAGCAATAGTACTAAAGAGCAGATGCTGAAAGGAAGAGAGTGCAAGGAGGATATGACTCCCACCAGTTGGCTTCTGTTAATGCTAAGTTGGATTCTGTGCATAATCTCCTTGTGGGTAAGAAATCTGTTCATTTTGCTGCTGAAGTTGAGACATATGAGCCAGAATCTGATCAAGGAAATCATGAGGAAGAGGAGGTGAACTATGTCTATGGGAATCAGGGGCAGAGGTTTGGAAACCAGCAAGGTAGTAGGCCTTACAGTGGAAACAGCCAGCGCAGTAACTTTCAGGGTACCTCTTCTGGTTTCACACCCAAACCTGAATATCAGAAGCAGCAACAAAACAGTGGATTCACAAGGACCTATGGCAACAACTCATATCAGTCTCCACCTCCTAAGTCAGCTGAAACTAGTAAGATGGAAGCTATGCTTGAGCAGCTTTTGCAAGGCCAAGAGCAAATGACAGTGACTTTCAATGGGAAGCTGGATAATGTCTACACAGATCTTAATGGGAAGTTTGAAGCTTTGAACATCCATGTAAAGAAGCTGGAAAGCCAGGTTGCGCAGACTGCTGGGTCTGCAAAAAGGCAAGAAGGTTATCTCCCTTCAAAAACTGAATCAAATCCTAAACATTTTTGCAATGCAGTAACTTTGAGAAGTGGCAAACAACTTCATCCTATAACCCAGAAGAATAAAATTGATGATCTACAAGAGTTGATTATTATAGACGATGAAGAGGATGATTCTGCCGAGCCAGTATCGACCGACACACATGGGCATCGGTTGACACCCAAACAATGCGAAGTTTCGGACAAAATCCCAGAACGAAGCATCGATCGACACCAACCAGGTGGCATCGATCGACGCCAACCACGGACAGAAACTACGATTGTGAAATCTTCTACTCCAGTTGCAGAAAGAGTTTACACACCTAAGGTTCCATTCCCAAGAATCCAAGGAAGTCTAAACAAGAGCTAGATGATGCCAAGTGCAAAGCCATGATGGATAAGCTTATTCTTGAGTTGCCTTTGGTTGATGCTGTTAAGACTTCTCCAATGCTTAGAAGGTATGTCAAGAGGATGGTAACCAACGATTTTAATGCTGAGCAAGGAGTGATGATGATATCAGCCCAAGTCAGTGCCATCATTCAGAACAAAGTCCCAGAGAAACTTCCTGATCCAGGAGCTTTGTTCTTGATTGCACTATCTTCACTGATAGATTTGCTAGATCTTTGTGTGATCTTGGTTCTAGTGTCAACCTCATGCCAAGATCAGTAGCACTCAGCCTGGGAATGACAGACTTCCAGCCTACTAAGCTCACTCTCATCCTTGCTGACCGGTCCGTTCGTATTCCAGATGGTGTTCTTGAAGATGTTCCAATTAAGATTGGTGAGTGCCTAATACCTACTGATTTTGTGGTGTTAAAATATGAGGAGGAACCCAAGGACCCTCTTATTCTGGGAAGATCATTCTTAGCTACTGCTGGAGCTATAATTGATGTCAAGAAGGGTCAGATTGGTCTCAACATTGGTGATTTACAAATGCGCTTTGACATGGAGAAGCTGGTTAAGAGGCCAACCATTGATGGCCAGACATTCTATGTAGACACATTGTCTAATCTGGCTGAAGAGATATTTCAGGAGCTGCATCCTGAAGATCCTTTAGAGAGAGCACTTGCTTCTGCTGAAGAAGCTGAGCATTTGATGACATTGCTGCTGGGTATGTCAAACTGCTTGATGCTAATGAACAAGTGAAGAAGCTGGTTGCACAAGTGGAATTGGTTAGTACTTCTTCACAAACTGCAAAGGTTTCTGATTGGAGTCTGAGAAAGCTCCAAAGGTTGATCTCAAGCCACTTCCTGCAGGTCTAAGGTATGCATATCTCGGTGAGAACTCTTCTTACCCTGTTATTGTTAGTGCTTCCTTAAACAATGCAGAGCTCACTTTACTGCTAAGCAAGCTGCGCAAGTTTCGCAAAGCTCTTGGCTATTCTCTTGATGATATTGCAGGAATCTCTCCAGACTTGTGTATGCATCGGATTCATCTTGAGGAAGGAGCTAAGACATCCATCGAGCATCAGAGGAGGCTGAATCCGAATCTGCAAGATGTTGTCAAGAAGGAGATCATGAAGCTGCTGAATGCTGGGATCATCTATCCAATATCTGACAGCAATTGGGTTAGTCCGGTACATGTTGTTCCTAAGAAGGGTGGTGTCACAGTGGTGAAGAATGACAAGAATGAGCTGATCCCTACAAGGACAATTACTGGTCATCGGATGTGCATAGACTACAGGAAGCTGAATGCTGCAACAAGGAAAGATCACTTCCCACTTCCTTTCATTGACCAGATGTTGGAGAGGTTAGCTAATCATCCATACTACTGCTTCTTGGATGGTTACTCAGGCTTTTTCCAGATTCCTATTCATCCTGATGACCAAGAGAAGACCACCTTCACTTGTCCCTATGGTACCTTTGCCTACCGCAGAATGCCTTTTGGTCTCTGTAATGCTCCTGCGACATTTCAGAGATGCATGATGTCAATCTTCACTGACATGATTGAGGATTATATGGAGGTGTTCATGGATGATTTTTCAGTTTATGGATCTTCATTCAAAAGCTGTTTGGATAATCTCTGTAAGGTGCTAGCAAGGTGTGAAGAGAAGCATTTAGTGCTTAACTGGGAAAAATGTCATTTTATGGTTAGAGATGGCATAGTGCTTGGCCACAGGGTTTCAGAAGCTGGAATAGAAGTTGACCGCGCTAAAATAGAGGTGATGACAGGTCTTCAACCACCAGAGAATGTGAGGACAGTAAGGAGTTTTCTTGGGCATGCAGGGTTCTATAGGCGTTTTATCAAAGACTTCAGCAAGATAGCAAGACCACTTTCTGCCTTGTTGTGCAAAGATGTCAAGTTCGAATTCACTGATGAATGTCGCATAGCCTTTGAGAGGATTAAGCAGGAGCTTGTTAGTGCACCTATTGTTCAGCCACCAGATTGGGATCTTCCTTTTGAAGTAATGTGTGATGCTAGTGACTTTGCAGTGGGAGCAGTGCTGGGACAAAGAAAAGATAAGAAACTTCATGCAATCTACTATGCAAGCAGGACACTGGATGAGGCACAAAGAAATTATGCAACAACAGAGAAGGAGTTGTTGGCTGTAGTGTTTGCTTTTGAGAAGTTTAGATCTTATCTGGTTGGTTCAAAAGTCATTGTTCATACTGATCATGCTGCATTAAGATACTTGATGCAGAAGAAGGATGCTAAGCCTAGACTTTTGAGATGGATTCTTCTTCTACAAGAGTTTGACATTGAAGTGAGGGATAAGAAGGGGATAGAGAATGGTGTTGCTGATCATTTGTCCAGGATTAGGATTGATGATGATGTTCCAATTCGTGATTGTCTTCCTGAAGAGCATGTTTATTTTGTTGATACTGGGTTTCGGACTGTTGATTCCAAAGACTTGTATTCGGCTGCATGTGGTGTCGATCGACGCCACACCAGCATCGATCGACACCCTTTGTTCCCAGAATCAGATTGGTCGCTGATGGAGATTTAGCTGCTGTGGCTAGCTCCAATCAACCTTGGTATGCTGATATTGCCAATTACCTTGCTGCAGAGGTAGAACCTGATCAATTCACAGGATATCATAAGAAAAGTTCTTGAGAGAGCTAAGGAGATATTATTGGGATGAGCCTTATTGTATAAGCATTGCAGTGATGGTGTTTACAGGAGATGTCTAGCTGAGACAGAAGTGCATGATGTCCTTTTTCACTGTCATGGATCAGATTATGCTGGACACTTTGCTACTTTCAAAACAGTGTCTAAGGTCCTACAAGCTGGGTTTTGGTGGCCAACAATGTTCAAGGATACTAATGAGTTTGTCTCCAGATGTGATGCTTGTCAGCGGAAAGGTCAGATTAGTAGAGGCATGAGATGCCACAAAACTTTATCCTTGAGGTTGAAGTTTTTGATTGCTGGGGCATTGACTTTATGGGACCATTCCCTTCCTCTTACAAGAATCAATACATCTTAGTAGCTGTTGATTATGTCTCCAAGTGGGTTGAAGCAATTGCAAGTCCAACTAATGATTCTGCTGTGGTTCTTAAGCTGTTTAAGACCATCATCTTTCCGCGGTTTGGAGTTCTCGAATTGTCATCAGTGATGGAGGTAAGCACTTTATCAACAAAGTGTTTGAGAGGCTGCTGAAGAAGTATGGTGTTCAACATAGAGTGGCTAGTCCATATCATCCCCAGACTAGTGGACAAGTAGAGGTTTCCAACAGGCAGATTAAGGAGATCCTAGAGAAAACAGTGGGTGTTACAAGGAAAGATTGGGCTATGAAGCTTGACGATGCACTTTGGGCATATAGAACTGCTTATAAAACACCACTTGGCACTACTCCTTTCCATCTGCTCTATGGGAAAGCCTGTCATCTCCAGTGGAGTTAGAGCACAAAGCAGCCTGGGCAGTTAAGTTGATGAATTTTGATGCCAAGACAGCTTCAGAGAGACGTGCAGTTGAATGAGTTAGATGAGCTGAGATTTCATGCATTTGAAAATTCCAAGCTGTATAAGGAAAGGACCAAGGCTTATCATGATAAGAAGATCATCTCCAGACACTTTGAGCCAAATGACCAGGTACTCCTTTACAATTCGCGCTTGAAACTGTTTCCTGGAAAGCTGCGTTCCCGCTGGTCTGGTCCTTTTACTGTTCAAGAAGTCAGACCATATGGAGCTATTGTGCTGTTGAACTCAAAAGGAGAGAAATTTACTGTTAATGGCCAAAGGGTGAAACACTATTGGGCAAAAGCTGAAATACCAGACGGACACATTGTGCGTTTGGATGATGCACCCTCTGCCTAATCCGCTGCCAAGTCAAGCTAATGACTAAAACAAGCGCTGAGTGGGAGGCAACCCACTGGTAAAAGTTAATTATTTTTGAATTTTTTTAGGAATACTAACATACTAATTTCTGGTTTTGAGTTTTCATTGTTTCAGGAAAAGTTTCGATTATCAATGATCAGAGCTAGCATCGATCGATGCCGCCTTATATGGCATCGATCGACGCTATTATGAACAGAGACGAGAAACCGGATGGATCGGTTGATTTTGCTGGGTTAGAAACGTTATTGGGCTTATAATTTGACACTGGGCCGGACCGATAAAAGAAGCATCGATCGACACCAACACGATGGCATCGATCGATACCACTTAAACCAGAAACAGAAAGCTCAAAATCGCGACTTCATCTTCTTCCTCCTTTCACCCCCAATTCCGAACTCAACCCTAATTCCCTCATAACTCTCTCGATATAGCTCGGTTTTGGGTGATTCCAAGCTCCAATCCACTTGATTTTCTCTCCTCTACCTGGATCTAGTGTCAATTTCGTGTTTTGGAGTGATGGCATCCAACAAACGGAGTAGAAGGAACGATGGCAAAGCTTCTTCATCCGCCCGCCCAGTCCGTCAGTCCGCCGCCGCCTCCGAGACCTCCGGCGGATCTTCCCCAGCCTCCACGTCGTCCGGCCACAGCTTCCCCCACTCCACCAACCCTCTCTCTTCCTTCTACCACTCCATCAAGATTCCCATGGCCAAAAGAAGAAGGTATACCAATTCCAACAGAGAGGGAATGGCCTATACACAAGCTTCCTGAGCTTAGCAAGCCTGAATTCATCAATAGACCAGTGGGTGTTTGGGGAGATTATGAAACTATGCTTTACAATGCATGGTTGGGAGTTGAGATTGAGCCTACAAGGTTTGTTGATCCTGTCATTCTTCGTAAGCTGCAGATTCATGATGAGGTTTTGGATTTGATTGATAGGATGAATTTAGGAACGGTATGTACTAGGCAGTATGATTTGTATCCGGATTTAGTGCGACAGTTCATGGCATCAGTTAGGATTACTTACAGAAATGAGCAGGCACCGGATGCGTTTGGGGGTGAATTGCATTTCTTCATCAACGGAATACATTATGATATCGATTTTGCTCATTTGTGTGATGTGTTTCGTTGGATTCGTTTTTATCAAGACGTTGCCTTGCCCAAGCATTATGAGGATCTCTCTCCTTTGTGGTCCTACATAGGACTTGGTGAGTATAACTCCAAGAGGATGCTTCAATCAGAGGTCCGCCATCCTGTACTCCGGTATGTTCTTAGAGCTGTTGCTACTACTTTGCAGTGTAAGATGGAACCTAACAAGATGAGAGCAGCAGAGCTTTATCTTCTGTACAAGGGAGTTTACACCATGACCCCTTCTTTGGTTCCTGCTGAAAGTCGCGACCCTCTGAGCCTCAACCTTGGGGCTATTTTCGCACACCACTTGGTTGCCCTGCAGACCAAGCCATTTGGGTACTGGAGCCAAGAGAGAGGCTGTGGGGAGCCTTATTACTGCTATTCTTCAGTACATGAAGATTCCTCTGACTGGTTATAGTGTTGTCACTAGGAGACAGCTTATGGATGAGCACTTGAGGAGTGCACACTGGTTGAAACCAGGTTTATTATGGCGGTTTACTGATGAGACCGGAGAGCACTTTGTTCGCCTTCCGCGACCTGATCTTACCACTATTGGTACTGATCCTGAGCAGTTGCGTTTTCGCCCTTCACCAGCTGACTATGCTGCTTATGCTCCTTCCCGTCGCCATCGCACTTCGCGGACTACTTCTGCTGCTGCTGACCCTGCTGGGGGTTTTGAGACTGGTTCTTCTTCCGGACTGCAGCATTTGAGTTTCCAGAGCCACCGCAGGATCCCGCTATTATGGACCAGGGAGCTCATCAGACTTATGTGGTTTCTGCTTTGCGTGCCATCTGGAATGGCATGGCTAGACTTTCTCAGTGCGGCTGCATTCGTCCTACCAGGCGTACTAGGCGCCGGTCCCCTTCGCCATCTTCACCGTCTGCTGATCCTGCTTATGATGAGGATACTGGTGATGATGATGTTTCTGCTACATTCTAGTTTCTGATCACGATTCTCTTTATCTTTTTCCTTTTTCTGATTGAGTCATTTTTCTTTTTGTTTGAGTCAGTTTGTGTTTGGAAGTTGTTTGGATTTCTGAACTATCTATCATGTTGCTTTTAACCCGTGTTTGTGTTTAAGTGCTTCTTAACAGAATTAACATCTACGGATTGATCCTACACACACAACTAACTGCAACTCACAAGTTTTCGGCCACAATTCACCATTCGCCGAAGGCATCGATCGATGCCGCCTTTCATGGCATCGGTCGACGCCGTTTGGGTAATCCGAAAATCTGTTCATTTTTCCATTCATTTTTTTTCCAACACAATTTTTGTTTCCTAACTTTTCCCTTGCTTGATAACACTGGGGACAGTGTTGTTTAAGTCTGGGGGAGGTTACTACTAATTACTAACTTGGTTTTTGTGTCTTGTGTCAAAACCGTATTTTTGTTTTTATTGAGTCAAATTTTTCAAAACTTACTGTTGAATTATGATCTCTAACTAATGGTTCTTGTTCTTTGGCTAACACTCTAATGGATTTTGACTAAGCTTGACCTCAGAACTGAAGTGTGAAAAGACTATGAGCTGTATCAACAATCCTGAAAGCCCTTATTCAAAGGATATCTAGTTCAACCAATGATGTCTCGACTTCTATCAAGATTTTTAACCTGACTTAATCGCTTACTTTGGGGTAGGAAATCAGTGGACTAGACTTCTTTTTCAGGCCATACAAGACAGTGCAATTTTTCAAAGTATGTCTCTCCTCTCTCTTCCCTTTATTCAGAAAAAAAAACAAAAAAAGAAGAAAGATAGAAATAAAAGATGAGATGATTTTGATCAGTTTAGAGAGGTAGGTAAATTACCAGTGACCTCATTTTTCTACTCTTGAGTCAAATGATCACACAAAGCTTGGAAGCGAGGGGTAGGTAAATTACCGATGACCCCGGTATTCGCTTACACCTTTGCTAAAGTTTAAGAAGAAAAAAATAAGGAAGTGAGAAAAGAGAGAGGAAAGGAGATGTAAGAAGTATGTCTTGGCCTGAAGAGAATCCATATGTCACTGTTTGAATACCACAAGGTAAGAACTCACATGTACTTGCTTTAATTTATGTAATGAGATGGCAATGGTGAGACTAGAGATTCCAGAGGATTGTGGGGTTTGAGTAAGGAATGTTGATGCTTTTCAATTGACAAAGTATATGAAGTAAGTTCTTGAGGATCAAGGTGATGAAGAGTGCAATGTTCAGTTACCAGCAGTAGAGTGAATTCTATGTTTTCAAACCTCTTTCACAGTTCTAAGTTTCTGTTTTGCTTGAGGGCAAGCAAAGGCTAAGTCTGGGGGAGTTGATATATCATGGTTTTTACGGTTTTTAGACATGATATAAGTGTGCTTTTTGAGTCTTTTGATTTGTTTCTAGGTTGTTTTTGAGTCTTTACAGGTTATTTAGGAAGTTGGCACGGATGGAGCAATATGGAACATTTTGGAGCATTTTACCGAAGGAAATCAAGTGTGGAGTCTGACCAGAGACCGAGCATCGATCGACACCACACTAAAGGGCATCCATCGACACTCATGTCCACCCGAGAGAACAAGAAATTGGAAGTTTTACAATTTTGCCCAAAGTCTTCTATAATTGCAACATAAGCCCCTGAACGTATTTTAGGGTGTATATATATTGTTTTTGGGTTTTAGATTAGGGAGAGTTATCATCTAGCAGCTTTTGAGAAAAAGACTATTGAGAGCTTTTGGGAGAGATAGATCTGAATTCTTTGTAGAGAGAAGATTCTTGAACTCCCTCTTTTACTTTTGATATCTATTCATGTTATTCAGAATTATGATTTGTGCTTTATTTAACATGTCTGAGTAATTTGCTTGTTAGGTTTAGGGTTTTTCATAGGGTCTTTATGATTTATTAGATCTGAAATTTTTAGGGTTCTTAATCTTTTATGATCTTCATCCTTGGTTGTTCTTCACAATAGTTCTTGATTGATCACCTAGAATTATTATCTTAGGGAAATAAACTAATATGAGAATATGTTTGTTTTCCTGAATAAACCATTGATGAACAGAATTGTTTCTTACAAAGAGATTTGAATTTATGATTCTGTGAACTTATCTAAACCTGTTCTTAAAGCTGATTTTCAACTTAGAATTTTTACAAAGAGATTTGGATTTTCTGGTTTTAAATCTAGATATTATTTGCAGTGAGAACTGATTTAATTTACCTAAAGTTTAGAGTTCTAGATCTGATCTTTATTGCTTGAACCTTATTTAATTTATCTGATTTAATATTTCATAATTTCCTGAGAAATTCCCTAGGCTTAACTCTTTTGATTTTCTGAATTTACAACACTTTAATTTAAATATTTTGCTTTGTTTTTATTTTTAATTCAATTTGTCTTGTTTAGCATAATTTACAAAACTCTATAATCTATTGTGTTTGATCTTGAGTCTCTGTGGATTCGATCCCTAAGTACTGCAGTGATCTCTTAATTTGAGAGAGTAGCTCTAGGGTAAATTTGAGCATATCAGTAGCTTAGGATCTTGAGGATGGGTTAGGCTGGGCTGTGAATGAGGTTTGTTTGGCTTGATCAAGCTTGATTGTTGTAGATCTCTTCTAGGGTAGATGTTCTTAATGCTGATCCTATATCTGAGAGGGTAGGATCTGATTTCAAGCATCTTAGCATCACACCAATGTTTAAGAGGCATAGATAAGGCTAGATCTAGAGCTTACCATCTTGCTTGCTAAGAGATTAGAGGTTTTGTTTGCTATGAGACATATTTCTTACTGCCTGCTTGTGTAGATTCTTTACTATGTGAGAGCAAGTCTAGAAATGCATAGGTTTGATTGTTTCTTGACCATGAGAGTGGGAGAAGCTTGTCTTAGATACATATGTCTAGAGATTAGCTCATGTTGTTTGAGATTTGTTGATCAAGTTAGATAGCCTCAATCATTAGTCCAGCCCATGAATCCCTCCTCAAGTCCTTCCTTGTTTATTGATTTTACAGTTTTAATCCTGTTGCTTGATTGTAGTTTGATTCGTCTTTGCATTACTCTGTTTTTATTGCATTGCTCTGTTTCTGCGTTTAGTCTAGCTCGACCACTCACTCGACCTACACTCGGTCGAGTGCTGGCTCGAGTTCATCCCCAGAACTCTTGTTTATGCTTTGTGACTGTCTTGTTTCATTCTATTAGCATTTCTGTTGCATTTACTTAGCATCTTGTTCATTACTTGTCTTGCATTAGTTCTTTAGCATAGTTTCTATTTCTGTTGGTTGCATCATTACTGTCTTAATCATCCTGTTTCATTTGCATTTAGTTCTTAGTTCATTTAGTTTACCTTCTGCACTTTACATTTTCATCATAGGATTGTTAGTGACAAACATCCTTTACATCTGGCTTAAATTAGATCTTTATGCATATATCTTAACTGTTCACAAACACTCAAATTGGATTGACACCTCTTATACTGCAACTGCATAAGGGGAATTGAAACACCTTACCATCCATCCATTCATTGCATACATTCATCATCATTCATCCATCTTTCACCATCCATACAAAAATATTAAGTTTCAATTTGGCGCCGTTGCCTATTTGAGTGTGTTTTTGTGACAATTAGGATCAATAAAAGTCTAAGATTAAGTTCGTTTATCAACTTGTTCACTACTGATCTTGTTTCTTCTTCTGCTTGTCTGTGCTTGAGTTTCAGGTACCAGCTCGACCACCAACTCGACCACCACTCGACCGAGTGTGTGCTCGAGCACCTGATCGAGTCAGAAGCCGGATACAAATAGACATCAGTTCCCAGTCGACTCGACCACCCACTCGAGCCTGTACTCGACCGAGTGCCTGTTCGAGTCCGTCATCATGATTCACAATAGTATGTTCCATTCTGTACCATGGCAACATCAACCAGGATTCCAGGCTCAATGGTGTCACCCTCCAGTGTTTCAAACTTCACAAGCCCAAGAACCTGACTTAAGAGCTATGATGCAGCAACTTTTACTTGGGCAAGCAACTGAGCAGATTGAGGTAGCAAAGCAGTTTGCTGAGCTGAACCAAACGTTGAATTCCTATTCTAGTGACCTAAACTTCAAGGTCAAGTACATGGAGAGCTCCATTGCTCTACTTCAGCTCCTAAGCCAAACCAACTTCGAAGAACCTATTCCAAACCCAAGGGAGTTTGCAGCTAAAGCTCTTAATCTCTATGAAGATGCTGTCACTGAGGACAGTGAGATTCAAGGTGGGGAGGATTGGTCATTTATTGAAGCCCAGGGTGAAGCTTGTGCATAGCAGACTGAATCCGTCAAAGCACTCGACCAAGTGCTCGAGACTGCACTCGACCGAGTGACTGATCGTGTGGTCGATCGAGCTGAGGACACATAAGTTGTTAAGCCTACTAAGTACATTCCTCCTGCTTACAAACCACCTCTACCATTCCCAGGACGTTTCAAGGCACAGAAGCTGAAAGAACTCAGGGAAATTATTGAGAAAAGGGAAGAGTTGGCTTTGCAACAAGAGAAGGAGTTAGCTTTACAACAACAAGAAGTCATTGAGAAGGAAGAAGTGATGGCATTGATGGAAGAAGTTGTGATTGAAAGAAAGGAAGTAATGGCCATACAACAGGAGGTTGTCATTGAGAAGAAGGAGGAAGTAATGGCTATGCAAGAGATTACCATTGCTTACAAGGAAGAGGAGAGAGGGCCTGACTTGAGCAAATTTGTTCAGAATCCTTCCTACAAGGACATGCTGCTTGAATTATCCAAGATGAAAGCTCTGGAACAAGACATGAAGGACTTAAGAGAAATTGGGAAGCTGTTATACCAACAAAACTTGAAGACCTGGATCATTTGATCTACCTTGCTCCATTAGTTACATGCACTTCAACAAATGCTTGTGTGATCTGGGAGCTTCAGTGAGCCTAATGCCATACTCAGTGGCTGAAAAGTTGGGGTATGAATACTTTAAGCCTTGCGATCTCTATATTGGCATGGCAGATGGATCCAAGAGGGATGTGCTTGGGATAATTGAAAACTTTCCAGTCAAGATAGGAAAGGCAAGAATCCCAACTAATTTTGTGATCATGAACATGGACCAAGAGCCAGAAGATCCTCTCATCTTGGGGAGACCATTCTTAGCCACAGTTGGAGCTGTAATAGATGTTAAGATGGGAACCATCAAGCTTCACCTTGCTAAAGACTTCACTATGAAGTTTGACATCAAGAATACTACTCATCAGCCTACTATTGAAGGTCCACACTTTATGATAGGGAAAAATGCTAGTTGTGAAGTTTTTGAGGGAGGAGGGACTCCTAGGATTAAAAGTTCAGCCCAAGACAGGACTATCCAAAAGTTCAAGGGTTCAGTTCAAAGGTTGGCTTGTCTAGTGATGAATTTTCAAGAGAAATTCAACAAGAAGTTTTGGAAGAAGACAAGACCAAGACTCAAGTTTAAGAAGAAACATGGTTCAAGTGCTAAGGAAGTAGTGATCAAGAAGGAACACAGGGGTTATCAAGTAGAACCAGGGGGGATTTCATCACCTCCTTGGTCTCCAAATCAAGCTTGAGAGCTATAAGAAGTCAAGCTTAGTGACTCTAAACAAGCTCACTAGGGTGGAAGTCCCTAAGGTATCCTTTGTAAATATGGTTTAATTTTTTAGTAGTTTTGATGTGTTTTCTTTTATGTTTGTGTTGGACAGGCTGTTTAATGAGAGTGTAGATGGGTTTGGAGAGAATTGGACATGGAAAAATAGACTCGCAAGCCAGCTCGACCCCCACTCGGACATGCACTCGACCGAGTCACGGTCGATCGCCATCGTCGAGCTGCCCCAATCCCCCTCTCCAAGTCACCAACAAGACCCCAGCTACACCTTTGATAGCATGCAGGAGGATGTAGATAGTTTCTTCTCCAATCCTTGAGGTAACACTATCACCTTTACATTGTAAATACCATTGCATTTCATATTTTGTGTTTTGTTTTAAGTCTTGAATCCTCAAACAAATTTCTTTCACACAAGGGACTGTGTGATTTAAGTTTGGGGGAGGGTTTGAGATAGCATTTGACATTGTGTTTTGTTTTCTTATTTCAAATTTTTAGCATCATCATGTTAGTATTTGCATAGCATCTAAGGCATAGAAAAACCCTAAAAATTTGAAAATTTTTGCAAAAATCTTTATAAAAAAAGAGTGTTCATGTAGTTTGCTTTGCATATTCAAGTATTTTGTTTATCATATAGGACTGCTTGCATTAGGGATCTATGATGAGTATTTCCTTGTTAGCTTGCTAGATTCACTAAACTAGGATCAATGCCCAAGTTAATAGTACTTTGATGCTAGTTGAGTGGTTAGAAGCATAAGATTGAACCAAGCATTGAATTCCTGCATTGCATTTGGTCTAAATTGAAGCATGTTGTGATTTGATGCCATTTCCTATCTATAAGAACCTAATATTGACTTTCAATTATCAATGTGTGCATTGCTTTAAACTCATGGATACCATATACATATTTGGATCATCTTTCTCCTTTTTACCACTCTTGTTGATCCAAGTAGCTGATTTCCTCATTAAGAATCAGTTCCCCCTACCCTTAACCAACCCTTCTTTCAAGCCATGTTTATTCTTGAGTAAAGCCTTGTGTAGTTCTAGTTTGCACTTTTCAAACTAGATAGGACTAGGTGGTTCACTTGTTGGGTTTGGGACTTGGCTGTTATGAAAAGAAAAGAAAAAAAAAAAGAGAGAAAAGAGAAAAGAAAGAAAAAGGGTAGAGTCTTTAAGAGGAGATTGTGTTTAAGCAAGGTCTAGTGAAAGGATGGGAAGCAAAAAAATGTTGAAGATGGTTCTAGTTAAAGAAAAGAAAAGAAAGAAAAGAAAAGTCTAGCAAAAAGCTTGTATGTCTTAAGAATAAGAAGAAAAGAGAACCATAGCAAATAAGTAAGAATCCCCCATCCCACTAGAAAGATCAAATAAGAAACCTCTCCTAAGACTTGAAAACCAAAAGAGAAAAGGGTGAAAGAGAAAAGAAGAAGTTAAAGGGTAGCACTAGGATCATTTGGGTTTAGATTGCTAGGATAAACACTTTGGGTACCTTTGGGTAGACAAGGTTTTATTCTTGTATGTGTCTAGGTGTTCTTACCTTTAGCATTCTTCTAAAGCTCAATCCATTTTTTATGAGAGAACCTTGATATTGATAAGCCCCACTCTAAAGAGAGACCATCATTGTCTCAAAAGCCTTTACCTCCAAGCCAAATGAGTTTAAGCATTGCATAGAATTGATTCATGTTCTTGATTAATGAATGTTAAAGGAAATGGTTGATTTGAATGCATGTGGATATCTAAGGCTCAAATCAGTAAAGGTTGTGATATGCTTGTCTAAAGTCTTTAAGTACAGCTCATTCAACTTGCATCATAGTACTAGTAAATTGGACATTGATTCTAGATGGTCTATTTGCAAGCTTTAGGAGCTGAGATCCCACTTTCAAACCTCACTTACCTTCTTATGTCTTGCTTATTTGCTTGAGGGCAAGCAAAGACTAAGTTTGGGGGTGTTGATGTTCATATATTTTACCCTGTTTTCCCTTAGTATATTCACATCTTTTGCATCTTTTGCTATCCATTTTCACCATTATTGCATAGCTTTAGGACTAATCATGCATTAGAGTTTAGTTGCATTGCATTTGCATCTTTTCATGCATAAACAGGTGATTTTGAAGCTTAAGGAGCATGGAAGCAATGCTGAGGAAGAAGTGAAGCAATCATGAAGGGAAAGCAAGAGAGTTAAGGCTGAAATAACAAGGTCCGGAGTCCAACTCGACCGCACACTCGACCGTGTGCTGAGGAGGACTCGACCGAGTGGAGAATGCACGAGAGAAGCCAGCTCGACCTGCCACTCGACCGAGCACAGGTCGAGTTGACCGAGCCGTTGACTATTTTGTCTTTTAGCATTTTTAGGGCTTCCACTCCCCTCCTATATAAAGCCTTGTACCTGCAGCCACAAAAGGAGTCAGCTTTTTAGATATTCTTAAAAACCTAGTATTTACCTTTTTGGGATTTATTCCTTTTGCTTTTTATTTTCCTAGATCTTGTACTTGAAAAAGACTAAATTCCTCATTATTGTTAGTTTAATAACTTTCTTAATATTGAGAATTTAAGTTTCATTTCTTTTTCAATATTGTAAATCTTTGTTTTATCTATCTAATGATGCAAGTTTCAATCTTTTCTGGGTTTATGATTTTGATGTTTATCATGTGTTCTTGTGAGTAGTAGTTTAGGATCTTGAGGATTGGTTAGGCTGGGCTGTGAATGAGGTTTGTTTGGCTTGATCAAGCTTGATTGTTGTTGATCTCTTCTAGGGTAGATGTTCTTAATGCTGATCCTATATCTGAGAGGGTAGAATCTGATTTCAAACATCTTAGCATCACACCAATGTTTAAGAGGCATAGATAAGGCTAGATCTAGAGCTTACCATCTTGCTTGCTAAGAGATTAGAGGTTCTGTTATGAGACATATTTCTTACTGCCTGCTTGTGTAGATTCTTTACTATGTGAGAGCAAGTCTAGAAATGCATAGGTTTGATTGTTTCTTGGCCATGAGAGTGGGAGAAACTTGTCTTGGATTCATATGTCTAGAGATCAGCTCATGTTGTTTGAGATTTGTTGATCAAGTTAGATAGCCTCAATCATTAGTCCAGCCCATGAATCCCTCCTCAAGTCCTTCTTTGTTTATTGATTTTACTGTCTTAATCATGTTGCTTGATTGTAGTTTGATCTGTCTTTGCATTACTCTGTTTTTATTGCATTGCTATGTTTCTGCGTTTAGTCTAGCTCGACCACTCACTCGACCTACACTCGGTCGAGTGCTGGCTCGAGTTCATCCCCAGAACTCTGCTGTTTATGATTTGTGATTGTCTTGTTTTATTCCTGTTTCATTTCTGCTGCGTCCATTTAGTGTCCTGTTCATTATTGTCTTGCATTTGTTCTTTAGCTTTGTTTCTGTTTCTGTTGGTTGCATCATTACTGTCTTAATCATTCTGTTTCATTTGCATTTAGTTCTTAGTTCATTTAGTTTACCTTCTGCACTTTACATTTTCATCATAGGATTGTTAGTGACAAACATCCTTTACATCTGGCTTAAATTAGATCTTTATGCATATCTTAACTGTTCACAAACACTCATATTGGATTGACACCTCTTATACTGCAACTGCATAAGGGGAATTGAAACACCTTACCATCCATCCATTCATTGCATACATTCATCATCATTCATCCATCTTTCACCATCCATACAAAAATATTAAGTTTCAGCTACCGTCGCTAAGAGCGGCACCATTGTTTTGCTTCTCTTTAGACATGGGAGCTGTTCCTTTCTCCTCTATCTCATCCCCTCCTATAACCGCAGAAAGAGCTTGAAACTTGTTGGAGTTATCTTCCTTCGCAGCAGCTAGGGCTGCTTCAAACTTCCCTTGTGTATCACGAAACTCTTCCACCAACGCCTTTGTTTGTTCACGTCCCTCTCGTTGTGCAGCCATCGTCGTCTCCAAAACCTCCTCCTGTCTGGTTACCTTATTTTGGAGTTCTCCCATAGCCTCCTTCAGCGGATTCACAACCTCTTTGATTGTCTCCTTAAGTAATTCCTCAAATTGAGAACCGTTATTGTCTCTTCTCCCATTGAATCAGAAAACTGCTCTGATACCAAGTTGTTATGTGCCAAAGCTTTAGCTTTAGCTCTTGTTAGCTTTAGCTCTTGTTAGCTCCTGTCTGGTTACCTTATTTCTGTTCATCATTTGTACGCTGATTATTTTTATTGTAACCTTTCATACATATGACTTTATGAGCAAACAAAACATAAAGAGTAGCGTGATTAGACATTAAACTGAAACTCAAAATTTTTTATTTAGTGTGATTGTATAATTAGTAATCGGATTTGTGATCAAGTGTGAATTTGTGACTTGTGTGCAGACAAAACATAAGTGAGGACAAAAGAGCTATTGTTTGTTTAGTTAAACATAAGTGAAGAGCTAGTGTTTGTTTTGGTTAAATGGTGGTAACTAATTCAAATACGAAACTCAAACATTGATAAATAAAAGCAAATCAAAAACTAAAATAAAGCTCTCAAAAACCTGCAACAACTCAAACACAAGCTCTAAAAAACCTGCAACAACTCAAACACAAGCTCTAAAAAACCTGCAACAACTCAAACTTTAAGCTCTCAAAAACCTGCAACAACTCAAACTCAAGCTTGTTAGTGATATTTGAGTTCGGTCATATGCTACATGTTTAATATATACTTAGATATGGGTATGTATAATAATGTATGCATGTGAATATGTGTATGTTAGATAGTTGCGTTTTTTCGTTACTAATCGAACAGTTACGACCGTAGCAATTGTAGCAATCTACATAATTGTGTGTAATGTTGTATGGCAAATAGTCAAGAATAATTGAGAAGTTTTCCACTTTTTCATTCTCTGTTTTTTCTCTACCATGCTTTGTATTTGAAGCAATGGCTTCTAGTGTAATACAAGAGCAAAACTTCAACAAAGCTCTCAAAAACCTGCAAAAGAATGAACAATTCACAAAACAAAGTGTATTTGTGTCTAATGTGTAGCTCAAGAAATGATTTTACAGAACCAGAAAGGATCATATTTTCTTGATAACAACATTCGAATAATTGAAATCCAAAACAGATTGTAGTTAACAAACTAACGTACGACGAGAAGTGGAACAGCGGCGACAGGACTAAGTGTTAACATGATAGGCAGCAATGTAAGAACTTTGGAAGATGACTGCGGGGAAGAATTTTCGTCACCATCATCAAGCTCACTGCGACCAATGAAACTGTTTCAGGAAAAGGAAGTTTGTCTGCCTTGCTCTAACGAAGAGGATGAAGAAAAGCAGAAGAGGCGATGGTGGTGACATCTATGAATCGGAAACCTCAGAGCTGTACGGGAGGAGTTACGGAAGCAATGCTTTCTTTCTTGAAATCCTTCAAAATTCTATCTAAAAGGGTATAATTTTGTTAGTAATATTTTTCAACTAAAAAACAAAAAAGAGTCTCCTAGAATCACTCAAAGGAGCATTTTAAAAAAAAGTTGTGATAATTTGAATAACAATAGATTTCAAGTTAGATTTATAAATTAGTGATTGAATAACAAGGGATTGTAAATTATTTTAAGTGATTTTACATGAATGTCAAGTTGAATAACATAGGAATTTAAAATACTTTTAAAAATCATCAATTGAATAATAAGTGATTTTAAGAATACAAATCATCAATTGAATAATAAGTGATTTTAAGAATACCATGAAATCTTCTAAAATATAAGTTGAATACCCCCCTTTTAATTTCTTTTGAAGTTTATGTTTTGATGGTGCTTTTAACGTTCATCATTTTTCATTATAACATGTTCTTTTCAAATTGACACGAAACACTTAATCTCTTTTAGAATCTTCGTCGTCATGTTGTTTTTAACTGTCCGTCACTTTCTTTTGTAACATATTACTTATTTGAATTACATGTTGTGAGAACAAAAGATCTATCTTTCTAACACATTATTTTTTTATATTACATGTTATTTATTAATTATTACATGTTTTCTTTTCAAAATTACAATATGTTGTTGTAAAATTTCTCTTCAATACATTGTATTTATCTGAAACCCAAAGTATTTTTTACAATTCAAGCTATTTTTCAACTGATGTGTTAGTTTTTACATTATCATAGTTTTTTTTCCCTTCACCATAGTTATTACATGTTTTTCTTTACTCATTCCCTCACTTACAAACAGTGAGTAAAAAAGGGCAATTTGGTCAGAAATCTCTTTTCACATTTGGGCCCATAGTTATTTTCAATGAAAAATAAACTTATATTCATTTTCTTAATTCTTTTTGGATCCATAGTTATTTACTAATATTGCCCAAAAATAGAATGGTTGTGGTCAACAAAAAACATAAAATAAAATAAAAATAAGAAATAAATTGACCTTATTTTTCTTTTTGGTAGGTCGTAGGAGACTAAAGTCACCTACAATTTATTAAGAAAATAAATAAAGTTACAAACAAACACGCCGTGAGACCGCAGTCCCATTAGAGTCCTCTAACATCACCAAACTAACGACATACGGACAAACATCCAATTAATGAAAACCAAGTGGTAGTGGAAACACATAGTTTGCTAACCCATCTGCAAGACGATTAACTTCTCTATACATGTGAGAGCTTCGAACTGTCCAGTTCTTTGAAAGAAAGCCATGCACAAACGCACTACAAACGATAGCGAATAAGAATTACTTATCCTGTCCGTAGAAATCCAACAACTACCTCAGAATCCACCTCCAGGTCAACACAACTCATCTGACACTCCCACGCTAATACAAGGTCACAATAGACTCCCCATAACTCTGCTAATGGTGCCGAACAAATACCAATGTTCAAAGCAAAACCACGGCACCATTCCCCATTACTATTCCGTATCACTCCTCCCGCAGTAGCCAGCCATGGGTTACCCTTTAGATGCACTATCCGTATTTATTTTACCCCATTTTTCCCTCAAGCGAGTCCATGAGATCAACATCTCCACCCTACTAGACTCCTTACCAACTTCACTCGTCGAAAAGTTAGCCTGGTAAATCTTCTGAGCAAGCTCTCGTATAAACTTCAAAATGTCGCGGCATTTACCATACAGACCAAAAAAAATTCCCACATCTCCACTTCCAACCCCACCAAACAGCCATTGCAAACACCGTAGACCATGGGAAACCTCCGACTACAGTTTTATCCCCCAAATTCTCATAAACCCACTCAAGTAAAGTTTTTGTAAAAGAAAGCAGCTCTCTGCTGTCTCAACACTAGCCTGTTCCAGACTCCATACATGGCAGGACAATCATGCAATATGTGAATATTTGTTTCTTCACCACTCTTACAGACTTGAAAAATTCCATTATCACACAGATGGCAAAGTTTTCGCTCCATTTTAGTCATTACAACTTGGTGCACACCCTGCTAAAAGAACATTCTCATTCTTTCTGGAGCAATGACGAGCCATACACGATCAAAAAACAAACCCAAGTCTGGTCGTTGTGTAGTGTCTCTGGTTATGAAATAAAATGCAGACTTAACTGTAAACCTCCCATCCGAGCTCTCACTCCAAGTCAACCTGTCCTTAACATCCGTTATAGTATCTACTACTACTGATGCAAGGCGTAGTCTGATATCAAAAGAGACATAAGGCAAAATATTTTCCAGTGATCAACCCATTCCAATCCTCCAAACATCACATACTCATAACATATCAAAACATGCTGGTAAAGGTGACGTGACACGTTCACTCAACGGAGTATCCAATAGCCACTTATCTGTCCAAAACCGAGTAGTTTTCCCATCACCTAGAATCCAACGCAAACTTGGAAGCAACAGCTCCCTGATCCCCAAAGTTACACTTCTCCAAGTATAAGACCAAGTGCTCTTGGAGACAAGCCAAGAGAGATCATGAACATCCTTCACATTATACTTACTACTCAACACCCTGGCCCACAAAGCAGATTTATCATTCAGCAATTTCCAGCTAGTCTTAGCTAAAAGTGCTCTATTCATATATTTAGCAGAATGAATGCCCAATCCCCCATCCCGCTTTGGTAACATATCTTTTCCCAAGCAAGTAGATGCTACTTCCTTTTCTCTGTAGTACTCCCCCACAGAAACAATCTAGAAATTCTATCAAGCGCATCCAGAGACGCCTTTGGTAGAGAGATAGCACTTGATATGATAATGGGAAGCAATGAGGATGATCAAATGGAAGCTGAACTTGTTCCTGAAGATGCTATGCTTGTACCCGTTGAACCAATGACAAGGGCAAGGACCAAACAGCTTGCTGGAGCTGTTCAGTTGATATTTGAAAATATTTGGAGCAAAGAGGACAAACAATGTATTGGGGATGATGTCTATCAAGTCCAGTCCGTTTTGAGCCTCATACAAGCCAAAAAAAGCCCAAAATAATCACTGTATTTTGTGGTCAAAGAGGAGTGACGAAAATAGAGTTCAACTCAAATTAGGAAGGAAAAGTTCAAGAGTTGGGTCTTTATTCAACTATCTATCTTTATTGTCTTTTAGTTTCAAGAATAATTAATACTTGCCTTTGTTAGCAAGTTTCTTATCTCTATATAAACACATCTAATCTCATTTGAGAAACATCAATCAATCAATCCAGGGCCGGCACTGTAGATTTTCATGCCTAAAGAATTTTTTTTTTTTTGAACCCTCTAAAAACAAAAGTAAAATGAAAACACATAAGTGAACAGAGTGTGGTTCGAACTCTGGACATTTAAGACTTCAAAACAAGTGTTAACCACTACACCACAACACCTGATGTTCATATATTTTACCCTGTTTTCCCTTACTATATTCATATCTTTTGCATCTTTTGCTATCCATTTTGACCATTATTGCATAGCTTTAGAACTAATCATGCATTAGAGCTTAGTTGCATTGCATTTGCATATTTTCATGCATAAACAGGTGATTTTGGAGCCTAAGGAGCATGGAAGCAATGCTGAGGAGAAGTGAAGCAATCAAGAGGAGAAAGCATGATGTTCATATATTTTACCCTGTTTTCCCTTAGTATATTCACATCTTTTGCATCTTTTGCTATCCATTTTCACCATTATTGCATAACTTTAGGACTAATCATGCATTAGAGTTTAGTTGCGTTGCATTTGCATCTTTTCATGCATAAACAGGTGATTTTGGAGCTTAAGGAGAATGGAAGCAATGTTGAGGAAGAAGTGAAGCAATCACGAAGGGAAAGCAAGAAAGTTAAGGCTGAAATAACAAAGTCCGGAGTCCAACTCGACCGCACACTCGACCAGATACTCGACCGTGTGCTGAGGAGGACTCGACCGAGTGGAGAACGCACGAGAGAAGCCAGCTCGACCTGCCACTCGACCGAGCACATATCGAGTTGACCGAGCCGTTGACTATTTTGTCTTTTAGTATTTTTAGGGCTTCCACTCCCCTCCTATATAAAGTCTTGTACCTGCAGCCACAAAAGTGCCCAACTTTTTAGATATGCTCTGAACCTAGTATTTTACCCTTTTGGAATTATTCTTTTTGCACTTTTATATTTCTTAGATCCTGTATTTGAAAAAGACTAAATTCTTCAATATTGTTGGTTTCATAACTTTCTTAATATTGAGAATTCGAGTTTCATTTCTTTTTCAATATTGCAGATCTCTGTTTTATCTTTCTAGTGACGCAAGTTTCATTATTTTCTGGGTTTTTGACTTTGTTCACCATGTGTTCTTGTGAGTAGTTTGCTTAGGATCTTGAGGATGGGTTAGGCTGGGTTGATCTTGTGGTTTGTTTGATTTGGTCAAGCTTGATTGTTGTAGATCTCTTCTAGGCTAGATGATCTTAATGCTGATCCTATATCTGAGAAGGTAGGGTTTGATTTCAAGCATCTTAGCATCACACCAATGTCTAAGGAGCATAGATAAGGCTAGATCTAGAGCTTACCATTAGGCTTGCTAAGAGATTAGAGGTCTTGTTTGGGTTGAGATGTATTGCTTAATGCCTGCTTGTGTAGATTCTTTACTATGTGAGAGCAAGTCTAGAAATGCATAGGTTTGATTGTTTCTTGCCATGAGAGTGGATTAAACATGTCTTAGAATAGTATGTCTAGAGATTAGCTCAAAGTTTGTTTGAGGTTTGTTGACCAAGTTAAATAACCACAATGATTAGTTCAGCCCATGAATCCCTCCTCAGGAGCTTCTTTGTTTATTGATATCTTAGTCTTAATCTTGTTGCTTGATTGTTGTTTGATTCGTTTTTGCATTGCTCTGTTTTTATTGTGTTGCTCTGTTTTCACGTTTAGTCCAGCTCGACCCTGTACTCGACCTACACTCGGTCGAGTGCTTGCTGGAGTTCTTCCCCAGAACTTGTGTTTATGATTTGTGATTGTCCTGTTTTATTCCTGTTTCATTTATGCTGCATTCATTAGTTTTCTACTCATTACTTGTCTTGCATTAGTTCATTTCTTGCATTATAGTAGTTTCTATTTCTGTTCTAGATTCATTACTGTTACAATCATTCTGCTCATTTACCTTCAGAATCTAGTTCTTATAGTTTTATTTTCTGCTCTTTGCATTTTAATCATAGGATTGTTAGTGACAAACATCCTTTACATCTGGCTTAAATTAGATCTTTATGCACATCTTGATTGTGCACAAACACTCAGATTGGATTGATACCTCTTATACTGCAATTGCATAAGGGGAATTGAAACACCTTATCATATCATCATTCATATCTCATTCCATCCATTTCATTCACACTCCACCAAACAAAACTTTGGTTCAATTTGGCGCCGTTGCCTATTTGAGTGTGTTTTTGTGACAATTAGGATCAATAAAAGTCTAAGATTAAGTTCCTTTATCCACTTGTTCACTACTGATCTCAATTCTTCTTTTGCTTGGCTGTCTTGAGTTTCAGGTACTAGCTCGACCACCACTCGACCGAGTGTGTGATCGAGCACTTAATCGAGTCAGAAGCCGGATACAAATAGACCTCAGTTACTAGTCGACTCGACCACCCACTCGAGCCTGTGCTCGACCGAGTGCCTGTTCGAGTCAGTCATCATGTTTCACAACAGTATGTTCCATTCTGTACCATGGCAACATCAACCAGGATTCCAGGCTCAATGGTGTCACCCTCCAGTGTTTCAAACTTCACAAGCCCAAGAACCTGACTTAAGAGCTATGATGCAACAACTGTTGATTGGACAAGCATATGGGCACAATGAGGTAGCAAAGCAGTTTGATGAGCTGCACCAAACGCTGAATTCCTATTCTAATGACCTAAACTCTAAGGTCAAGTACATGGAGAGCTCCAATTGTTCTACTTCAGCTCCTAAGCCAAACCAACTTCTTGAAGAAGCTATTCAAAACCCAAGGGAGTTTACAGCTAAAGCTCTTAATCTCTATGAAGATGCTGTCACTGAGGACAGTGAGATTCAAGGTGGGGAGGATTGGTCATTTATTGAATCCCAGGGTGAAGCTTGTGCACAGCAGACTGAACCCGTCAAAGCACTCGACCAAGTGCTCGAGCGAGCTCTCGACCGAGTGCCTGATCGAGTGGTCGATCGAGCTGAGGACATAGATGTTGTTAAGCCTGCTAAGTACATTCCTCCTGCTTACAAACCACTTCTACCATTCCCAGGACGTTTCAAGGCACATAAGCTGAAAGAACTCAGGCAAATTATTGAGAAAAGGGAAGAGTTGGCTTTGCAACAACAGAAGGAGTTAGCTTTACAACAACAAGAAGTCATTGAGAAGGAAGAAGTGATGGCTTTTAAGGAAGAGGTTGTGATTGAAAGAAAGGAAGTGATGGCTATTCAACAGGAGGTTGTCATTGAGAAGAAAGAGGAAGTCATTGAAAAGAAGGAAGAGGAGAAAGGACCAGCTTTGGAACAATATGCTCCATATCCTCTCTTCAAAAGAATGTTATTTGCCATATCCCATCAGAAGGCTAAGACTCAAAACAGGGGAGATCAAGAGGAGATTGGGACAGCTATTGTTCCAACAAAACTTGAAGATCCAGATCCATCTAACCAACCAACCACGGGAGGTCAACCATTTAAGATTGAAGATAAAGCTGACTTTGGGGTTTTGAGAGAAGAAGAGACTTCAAAACCTAAGGTCTCATCTCATGAGGAATCATTTCAACATCTCAAAGGTTCAGTTCAAATGTTAGCTGGTTTAGTGAAAGATCTTCAAGCTCAGCTCAACAAAAGGTCTTTGAAGAAGGCAAGACCAAAACTCAAGTTTAAGAAGAAACATGCTTCAAGTGTCAAGGAAGTAGTGATCAAGAAGGAACACCAAGGTTATCAAGTAGAACCAGGAGGGATTTTATCACCTCCTTGGTCTCCAAATCAAGCTTAAAGAGCTATAAGAAGTCAAGCTTAGTGACTCTAAACAAGCTCACTAGGGAGGAAGTCCTTAAGGTATCCTTTGTAAATATGGTTTAATTTCTTAGTAGTTTTGATGTGTTTTCTTTTATGTTTGTGTTGGACATGCTGTTTAATGAGAGTCTAGATGGGTTTGGAGAGAATTGGACTTGGAAAAATAGACTCGCAAGCTAGCTCGACCCCCCCACTCGGACACACACTCGACCGAGTCACGGTTGATCGCCATCGTCGAGCTGCCCCAATCTCCATCTCCAAGTCATCAGCAAGGCCCCAACTACTCCTATGACAGCATGCAGATGGGTGTGGACAACTTCTTCCACAATCCCTAAGGTACCACCATCACCTTCTCTTGTAAATATCATTGCATTTAGTTTAGTTCCTTATTTTGTTTAGTTTGTTTTTAGTCTTGAATCCTCTAAGAAATTTCTTTCACACAGGGGACTGTGTGATTTAAGTTTGGGGGAGGGTTTGAGATAGCATTTCACATTGTGTTTTGTGTTCTTATTTCAAATTTTTAGCATCAACATGATAGTATTCGCATAAGCATCTAAGGCATAGAAAAACGATAAAAATTTGAAATTTTTTGAAAAAATCTTTATAAAAAAAGAGAGTGTTCATGTAGTCTGCATTGCATATTAGAATCTTGTTTAGCATGTTTCATGTAGGATTGTATAATATTTGCATTAGGGATCTATGATGAATTTTGCCTTGATAGCTTGTTCATTCACTAGACTAGGATCAATGCCCAAGTTAATAGTACTTTGATGCTAGTTGAGTAGTTAGAAGCATAAGATTGAACCAAGCCTTGAATTCCTGCATTGTATTTGGTCTATATTGAAGCATGTTGTGATTTGAAGCCATTTCCTATCTATAAGAACCTAATATTGACTTTCAATTATCAATGTGTGCATTGCTTTAAACTCATGGATACCATATACATATTTGGATCATCTTTCTCCTTTTTACCACTCTTGTTGATCCAAGTAGCTGATTTCCTCATTAAGAATCAGTTTCCCTACCCTTCACCAACCCTTCTTTCACGCCTTGTTTATTCTTGTGTGTGTGAGGCCTATTTTGGGATTGAGCTTGGTAGAAAGTGTTAGGTTTGAACTGACAAGAGTAAAGCCTTGTGTAGTTCTAGTTTGCACTTTTCAAACTAGATAGGACTAGGTGGTTCACTTGTTGGGTTTAGGAATTGGCTGTTTTGAAAAGAAAAGAGGAAAAAGAGAAAAGAAAGAAAAAGGGTAGAGTCTTTAAGAGGAGATTGTGTTTAAGCAAGGTCTAGTGAAAGGATGGGAAGTGAAAATTGTTGAAGATGGTTCTAGTTAAAGAAAAGAAAATAAAGAAAAGAAAAGTCTAGCAAAAAGCTTGGATGTCTTAAGAATAAGAAGAAAATAGAACCATAGCAAAGAAGTAAGAATCCCCCATCCCACTAGAAAGATCAATTAAGAAACCTCTCCTAAGACTTGAAAACCAAAAGAGAAAAGGGTGAAAGAGAAAAGAAGAATTTAAAGGGTAGCACTAGGATAATTTGGGTTTAGATTGCTAGGATAAACACTTTGGGTGCCTTTGGGTAGACAAGGTTTTATTCTTGTATGTGTCTAGGTGTTCTTACGTTTAGCATTCTTCCAAAGCTCAATCCATTTTTTATGAGAGAACCTTGATGTTGATAAGCCCCACTCTAAAAAGAAACCATCATTGTCTCAAAGCCTTTACCTCCAAGCCAAATGAGTTTAAGCATTGCATAGAATTGATTCATGATCTTGATTAATGAATGTTAAAGGAAATGGTTGATTGAATGCATGTGGATATCTAAGACTCAAATCAGTAAAGGTTGTGATATGCTTGTCTAAAGTCTTTAAGTACAGCTCATTCAACTTGCATCATAGTACTAGTAACTTGGACATTTATTCTAGATGGTCTATTTGCAAGCTTTAGGAGCTGAGATCCCACTTTCAAACATCACCTACCTTCTTATGTCTTGCTTATTTGCTTGAGGGCAAGCAAAGACTAAGTTTGGGGGTGTTGATGTTCTCTGACTGTCCATCTGTCTGTGGATGATAAGTTGTACTCATATGCACCTTAGTGCCCACCTCTGCCTAAAATGCCTTCCAGAACACTGAAGTGAACACAGGATCCTTAGCAGATACAATACTCGCTCGCACCCCATGCAACCTGACTATTTCCTTCTCAAATTTCTTAGCGAAGACCGCTGCTCCACCAGGTCTCAGCTAATGGTCGCTCCTGGGTCTCCTGTCTCAAATTAGTACCTTTAACTGATACCTGATACTCTGTATCCACAACCTTTGAGGCATTCACCACCCCCAAATCCTTCTCCTGAGCCAACCGCACCATACTCAGAAGGTCTTCTCTTTCAGCCGCCTCTAAACCCAATGGCTTCTGAGAAATAGCACACAAACTCAACGCACTAATCTCTCCAACCAGAGTCTCCATCTCCTGCTCCTGAGCCAAAGCTACCCTCTTCCGACTAAGAGCATCTGCAACCAAGTTAGCCTTACTAGGGGGATGTTCATATATTTTACCCTGTTTTCCCTTAGTATATTCACATCTTTTGCATCTTTTGCTATCCATTTTCATCATTATTGTGTAGCTTTAGGACTAATCATGCATTAGAGTTTAGTTGCATTGCATTTGCATCTTTTCATGCATAAACAGGTGATTTTGGAGCTTAAGGAGCATGGAAGCAAGACTTAGGAAGTAGTGAAGCAATCATGAAGGGAAAGCAAGAGAGTTAAGGCTGAAATAACAAGGTCCTGAGTCCAACTCGACCGCACACTCGACCAGACACTCGACCGTGTGCTGAGGAGGACTCGACCGAGTGGAGAATGCACGAGAGAAGCCAGCTCAACCTGCCACTCGACCGAGCACAGGTCGAGTTGACCGAGCCGTTGACTATTTTGTCTTTTAGTATTTTTAGGGCTTCCACTCCCCTCCTATATAAATCCTTGTACCTGCAACCACAAAAGGAGTCCAGCTTTTTAGATATTCTCTAAACCTAGTATTTTACCCTTTTGGGAATTATTCTTTTTGCACTTTTATTTTTCTTAGATCTTGTACTTGAAAAAGACTAAATTCTTTAATATTGTTGGTTTCATAACTTTCTTAATATTGATAATTCGAGCTTCATTTCTTTTTCAATATTGTAGATCTCTGTTTTATCTTTCTATTGATTCAAGTTTCATTATTTTCTGGATTTTTGACTTTGGTCACCATGTGTTCTTGTGAGTAGTTTGCTTAGGATCTTGAGGATGGGTTAGGCTGGGTTGATCTTGTGGTTTGTTTGATTTGGTCAAGCTTGATTGTTGTAGATCTCTTCTAGGCTAGATGATCTTAATGCCGATCCTATATCTGAGAAGGTAGGGTTTGATTTCAAGCATCTTAGCATCACACCAATGTCTAAGGAGCATAGATAAGGCTAGATCTAGAGCTTACCATCAGGCTTGCTAAGAGATTAGAGGTCTTGTTTGGTATGAGATGTATTGCTTAATACCTGCTTGTGTAGATTCTTTACTATGTGAGAGCAAGTCTAGAAATGCATAGGTTTGATTGTTTCTTGCCATGAGAGTGGATTAAACATGTCTTAGAATAGTATGTCTAGAGATTAGCTCAAAGTTTGTTTGAGGTTTGTTGACCAAGTTAAATAACCACAATGATTATTCAGCCCATGAATCCCTCCTCAGGACCTTCTTTTTTTATTGATATCTTAGTCTTAATCCTTTTGCTTGCTTGTTGTTTGATTCGTTTTTGCATTGCTCTGTTTTTATTGTGTTGCTCTGTTTTCACGTTTAGTCCAGCTCGACCCTGTACTCGATGATAGGATCTCCCTAGGATAGAACTCTGATGAAGGCTGATAACTGGTGAATGGTAACATGAATCGATGATGATGTTGAAGGATGAATGATTGGCAAGTGAAATTGTGTGCAGATCGACTGATGGAAACAATGATTCGATGGAGATAGATGTTTAGGTGGTTGTATGGATTGAGATAAAGTGAAGAGTTTCTGAATCACAAAGTATTGATCTAGGATACGAGATCGAGGATGTCCGTACAAGCGTCCGTACAAGTAACCATGCGGCTTAGGCCATTAGGCCATGGTTCGGTTTATTAAATAAGAAGGAGAGGCCTTAGTAATAAGAAGCCCATAAGAAGAGAAGGATCTAGAAGAGAGGAGAGCAACATATCTTGAGGAGAGGTCACATGTGTACCTTGGGGACGAGTGAAGTCGAGTCAACCAAGTAAGGAAAGGTCGCTATCATCATTAAAACGGATCGAGACTAATCCCATGCGAATATCTTCTTTCCTTCCTTTTTGTATCACTAACGGCTAGTATCTCATTGTCTCGCTATATATGGTCATGTAACAAACATAAGATGTATTCTAATTAAGCCTTTTGAATTCTAAGTTTCTTTCATCTCTTATTCTCTCGGTTATTCTCTCATCAATTCCGCGATTCTAACATGGTATCAGAGCTAGGTTCCTGTTCTTGACAAAACCAGCTCCATTCTCTTTTATTCTAGCATTGATTCTCCATTCTTGTTGTTCGCTTTCTACTTTTGTTCGTTTTCCCACGTTTACCCGACGGTCAATAGCATTTTACCATGGAGAACACCAAGCCGCTTGTTCTACCGACTGTCCTCAAAGGAGGAAACTATCTACTGTGGTCAAGAACCACCAAAACCGTGCTTTGTGGCCGCGGACTTTGGCGCCACATCGAAGGTGGAAGAGTTCCAAGGAAAGTCACCAAAGAAGATGGAAAAGAAACCATCAAAGAACATGAGGAAGAGGCTAAGCATCAAGAAGAGGCTAAGTGGTTTCAAGAAGACCAAACTGTCCTCTCCATACTTCAAAACTCCCTTGAGGCTCCCATACTAGAAGCCTATTCTTATTGTGAAACGGCTAGCGAACTATGGGAGACTCTCAAGAATGTCTTCGGCAAGGATAGTTGTCCTCATGCTTCCGCAACTGCTGCGAAGCGTAGGCAATCACCTTCCCATGTTGCATCAGCACACACCCCAAACCAACTATGGATGCATTAGTATAAACCACATAGGGTTCTCCCTGCTATGGCAAAGCCAACACTAGCTTACTGGTCAACATCTCCTTCAGACTTGCAAAGCCCTCCTCACACACCTGTGACCAGACAAAAGGAACATCCTTCCTTGTCAATTTAGTAATAAGTCGTCCTCTGCTCGCAAAGCCCTGCACAAATCTTCTGTAATAACCTGCCAACCCAAGAAAACTCCTGATATAAGTGGCATTCCTGTGGTCTAGGCCAATCTCTGATAGCCTGAATTTTCTTCGGATCTACAGAAACCCCATCTATAGAAACAATGTGACCCAGAAATCTCATCTCCTGCTGCTAGAAACTACACTTGCTCAACTTAGCAAACAACTTCTGCTCCAGCAGCTTCTCCAGAACTGCCCTCAAATGCACTGCATGCTCCTCTGGACTCTTGGAATAAACCAGGATATCATCGATGAAGATGATGACAGACACGTCCAAAAACTCCTGAAACACGCTGTTCATCAACCTCATAAACGCTGCTGGCGCATTAGTCAACCTAAAAGGCATCACCACCAACTCATAATACCCATACCTCGTCCTGAATGCAGTCTTCCTCACATCTACCTCATCTATCGGTATCTGATGATAACCCGACGCCAAATCTACCTTGGAGAACCAAGTAGCATCCCTCAACTGATCCAACAACTCTTCGATCCTGCGAAGTGGGTACTTGTTCTTCACCGTGACCCGGTTCAAACCCCGGTAATCAATACACAACCGGAAAATCCCAACCTTCTTCTTGACAAATAGAACCGGCGCTCCCCGCGGTGATACATTAGGACATATGAATCCCTTACTCAACAAATCCTCTAGCTGCTTCTTCAGCTCTGCCATCTCTGCTGGAGCCATTCTGTAAGGAGCCTTGGATAACAGCGTCGTCCCTTGTTCCAGTTCAATCGTGAAAGGATCAGACCGAGATTGTGGTAATCCCTGCAATGACTGAAACACATCCTCAAACTCCTCAACAACCGGAATACCGCTAACCGTAGACTGTCCCACTGACTCTGGCATCAAAATAGTAACCAAATAAGCCTCACGGCCCTTCTCGATCATCTTCTCAGCCTGAATGACTGAGATCACGAGACTCCCCGAAGTCGGTCTAACTCCCTCAAAAACCAACTTCCCTCCTGGGCGCTCAAACTCCACTCTACCCCGATAGCAATCCAGATGCACCTTATGCTGATGTAACCAATCCATCTCGAAAAATAACATCATACAACTCCACTAGACTAATAAGCAATTCTGCTGGCCATGACTCTCCTGCAATCTGGATATCAACATCCTTTGCGTGGCCAATAATCATCAGAAACTTGCCTCCCGCAACTCGGACAACTCCCGCTCGCTCGCCGGGATCTCCTCTGTAATTCACAAAGTTTAAGTACCAGAAGTTATACCTGTGATCGCTCCAGCACTGGTTCCACCAGGCTCGACCGCCGAGTAAACCTGTGGTGTCTGCTCAATTCGTTCCACCTGCTGCCCTTCGGGCTGCACCTGCTGCAACGCTGCCACTGGCTGCAACTTGGGACACAAGGGCCTGATATGACCAGGCTCCCTACAATGATAGCATACTCGAGCCGCTACCGTCGTAGCACCCCTCTTGGGAGAACTAGCAACCTTGTGATCCATGCTCCTACACCCGAAACAACTCACACCACTCGGCCTTTGCATAGTCTCCCACCTCTTCTTGGTTCCCTGCGCGGGCTTGCCTCCCCTGCTAGAACCTCCATGATGCTGAGCCTTACTAGGCTGAATTGCTGGACTAACTGCCACTGACTGTGCCCCGATGTCCTCCTCGATCTCCGCCGCAGCCTCAACCAGCTTTGCACGCGAAGCATTGCTCTGTCCTCTAAAGTAAACTATCAAGTCATCATGAAGAGCCCTCACAAACCTCCTGATCTGGGCCTCCTCAGACTCCATAGCCCGACCCCCATAACATAGAAGTCGACTGAACTCCAAATCTAGCTCCCGCACCAACCGTGTCCCCTGAGGTAACTGCCAAAATGCACCTCCAACCGGTCGAATACCTCTCTCGGAAAATACTTGCGGTTGAACTCTTGAACGAAGTCAGCCCAAGTCATCTCCCGCTGCACCCTCTTAGCAGCCACTGATCTCCACCATACCTGAGCATCACCAATCAAATGGTGGACCCCTATGTCCACCCAAAACTCCTCAGGATATCTCAGAGTCTGGAAGTTACGTTCCACACTCGTCCTCCACGCATCTGCAACGGTAGGATCTGCACCACCCGAAAACCGTGCAGTCTCAATGGCACACTTCTCCCTCAACATAGACACATAATGAGAATGCGCTCCTCCATCCACAGCCACTGGCTGCCGCTCTTGTGCCACCACTGGTGGCACTACCAGAGCCTGAGCCGGTGCCACTACCGGCAACCGCTCCAACAACTGTGCTAACAAGCCCGCAAGATCAACACCAGGGACTCCACCCGCTGGGGATCTCACACCCGGGACCCTAGCATCACTGGCCACTAGAGCATCAACACCGCCCCGTCTGACCACACTCATGGGATCCTCCTGGACACCCTGCGACTCGCCAACACCCTCAGCTGTCACAATCTGGTCCGCAGTCTCACTAACTGCTGGGCCTCTGCCCCTAACACCGACCACGATTGCGTCTACGACCACGACCACTTCCATGACCAACAACATCATCCTCTCTAACCATCTGGACTACAAAGAACAGAAGGCTAAGCAAACAAAACTAACAGAACACAGAAACATAAACTCACCGTGGAATCACACAGTAGGCTCGAAGAGGATGTTCTAGGACTCCATGCCACACACAATTGACTAACTCACATAATCAATCACAGCATACAAATCTCAAACATCTACAGCACAAAGCCTAGTGAACCGAAACCCAGAACAGTAAGGGCTCTGATACCAAACTAAAACGACCCGACTTTTTTTTTAATAATAATAAATAATAAATAATAAATAATAATAATAAATAAATAAACTACAACTAGTGGTCCCATTCCCGCTAGCCACCTAACCTCAATCACAATCAACAGCGTAAATAACCAATACCAATAACTAATAATAACCAATATTATAACATAAGCAATATCCAATAATTCAATCAACAGGGAACAAAGAAACAACAACCTAGCAATGTTTCTAATGACCCAACTCTAGCAACCTAGCAATGCAGAACAACATCCAATTGAGTCCCTAGAACATCCTTCTTTTCATAGCCTGGATTCCACGATCACAATTTACCATTCCCTGCACCACAAACACAAATTAAGATGCACAAGTATTTTATAAACACTCAGTGAGGCAATCCTCCCATATACTGGGCTATACACACAAGCAACTGTAATTCCAATTTCCAAACAAAGCATACAAACCAGGAAAATAAACATCATCTCGCTGGAAGGGAGGTGTCGACCGACACCAGCCAAGTGTCTACCGACACTGGGTCCTGGTGTAGACCGACACTCCCCCACAGTGTCGATCGATGCCGCCTCACTGGTGTCGACCGACACCCACCTGGTGTCGATCGACACTGCCTCTGCAATCGTGTTCTGGTCAAAGCTAAGAGTCGAATCTCGCTTCGTAATGCCTCCAATCCGTCCAATACTCAAAACCCAAGCCATATACATCCTTAGGAACCTGTAGCAATCAATCCCAGCAAGAAAGACATGCAAACACAACGACAAACAAGCAAGAACAAGGAATCACAGGCTTAGATCAGCCATGGTCATGCACTCACCTCTTTGCAGGAAGTTTCTGACCAACAAGAACGAATCCCACACTCCCAGCAACCTTGTAGCTTCTTCCTATCTTGAAATCTCCCAAGAAAAGCCAACAAATCTCCTAGAAATCACCAAAAATCTCAAGAACTCACTTTCTCTTTGTTTTTTCTCCAAACGGCGTGAGACAAAACATAACACAACCCTAGGTCATTTTCTCTTTTATATCTCGGTTCAATAGGTTTCCTTAAACAAAACCGGTCCAAATCAATAATTAAATCAATCTGATCGAACCAGACAATATTGGTGTCGCCCGACACTACCTTGGTGTCGATCGACACCCATCCCAAAATACCAATAATTGGTTTGCGGATGTTACAAATGCAATAAACACAATTATCCATGGCAAAAAGATAAACTCCACATCAAGGAAGTTTACTACAAATGTAGTATATACTTTGAAATATTCCTTGATGGTTGGATGCTCCACATCAACGAAGTTTTCACAAAATAATCAACTTCATCACCATTAATTTCATAAAACACAATATCCTCATTCATATAATCAACTTCAGGGTCTTTTGTTTCATGCAAAATTGTATCAATATCAAGAACACACCCTAGGTAAGATTCTTCAAGAAGAGAGCTAGATACATCAGGGCATTGAAAACTCAAACTCGAGATCATGAACATTCGAAGCACAATGATATTCAATATCAAAACATATTTCATAATAATCCCTAGCAAGTTTTTCTGCTCTTAAAATGTCTAGACGTTGAGACTCACATATCAAATCATAGCATTCATCAATGAGCAATGTAGTATCCAAACTAGAAGTCACCTCTTCAATGCATGGCATGTGAATATCCTCAAAATCATGAATTTCAAGGGTGGAAACGCATGTACCTTCTATTTGCCTTGGTGGAACCCAATATATTACCTTTTCGCAACCATGAGCTTCCCTAATCTCTATTAAAGTGGGCTTTCTCTTCAAGTATTGCTCGATGTGAGATGAGATTCAACCGGATCATAGCTGCTATGTTCCTCCTTGTCGTTGTTGGATGCTCCATGTAAAGCTCATCCAACTTAACTTTTTGATCCGGTGTAAGAACACCCTCATCAAACGGTGGCTCCACATAAATCTCATCTAGAATGTCTTCATCAACTGTGGTATCCTCCTCCTATGGCCAGTCATCGTGATCCATGGCCCCAAAAATATTTTTTAATTTTTCTTTTTAAATCTACAAAAAAAGAGATGGTAATAATTATTATTAAAAACAAAAAGAAAACTTTGACTATACTCAATTCTAAAATCCCAAAGGCAATCGTTTTGGTCCCCGATAATGGCACCAAATTGATCAAAGGTCAACTAAAACCTAATGTGCACTCAACCACGATCTAGTGGTATCGTTGTAACACTTCAGGATCGAATCCACAGAGACCTAACCATTGCACTTTGAAATTGTGAAGATTGAATATAGCTAAGACAAAAGAGAAAATTTGTGAATATTGTAACTAATAAAAAAAAACGGAAAGTAAGTAAGCTGTTTTAAATCAAAAAGGAAATATTGGGCACAAGAAATCTATGAGATCATAATCTTGGACTAAGGTAGTTAGATGGGGATGCGTTAAACACCGTTCTAGAACTCATATCACAGTTGTAAAGCTAACCTACTTCCGCAGCGTTAACTATCTATGCAATGTATTCACTAAACCCTAAACCTTTGTTTGGACCTAGCAAACCAAGCAAGCAATAACAAGTTCAAGTTTGATAAGTTCACAAGATGCCCAACCTCAACTTCCGTTGGCTAAGGTCCACCTTGCTCACCTATGTTCTTTTCTAGCAACTCAACAACACTTTCGGTGCCATGATGAATTAAGTCTATGATCATAAACTAGGCAGCTAACCTAGTTTAGGCTTTAAGAACAACAATTGATGAAGAACAAAATAGATCAATCCCCAATCTAAAACACCATCGTTAGAGAATTATAAACCCCTTTGAAACCTGAAACTCAATAGAGAAACTACTCAGCCATAGAGAAACCGAAACAGCAAATCAAAGATGAAGAAGACAAAATTGAATTACAAAAGAAAAGAAATGAAAAGGGTTCAGAAATCTTCTCCAAAGTGTAAGAGGGTTTAAAGATCTTCTCCCAAAGTTTACAAGTACTCAAAAGCTGCAAAGTATATATTTTTTTTCTTTCTAGAGGTCGTGCCTCGTGGGTAAATACTAAAATAAAACCCTAAAAGTCGGTTTAAAACGAAAAAGGAAAAGTTGCTTCGGGTACGGGATCGGTCAATCCCGAATGTGGATCAGCCGATCCTGGATGCTTTTTCTGTGTTTACTCCATCTGCCTGCTAGTCCGATCTGTCTTCACCAAATTGACTCCAAATGCTTGTTTCATCCCCAAAACACCCAGTTTCCTTCAAAAGCAACCTACAATCTGTACAAACTCATAAAAGACTAAAAAGACTCAAAAAGCACACTTTGACACATTAAAAGACTTAAAACAAGCCTAAAAACTATGGTTAGAACCTATAAAATACAGACAAAGAACTTCGGTTGAGGCAGATCAGATTAACAAATCCTCCATGTAGCATTTGGTCAGAAAATCTTATTTGAAACTATCAAAAATACTTTAAATTACGTTAATCAATAGGTAAATTGTAACTCCTAATGCTAGAGACATTTTTATGACAAAAAGTAAAAATAGGACATATTTTGTGTTTAATTAGATAAAAACACCCTAACAATAAATTTATTTAGAATTATGGGTTTAATCACTGGTCTTCCTACACTAAATTCGGCCTAAAACTTGACCGAAAATTTTCTTGCTGCACCAAATCTAATACCCAAATTTTCTTATAGCCAACTGATTCGCATTTACAAGTATGATTACATTGTAACATCGTTTTCTTAGATCATTTACTACCCAACAGAGTTGAAGGGAATATTCATATATACATATAAATGCTTTGTTTAAATAATTGATATTCTTCTACATGTGTGAGATATAAACATACAATATGTATTCTCAATTTCAACTACCAAGTCGTAGTTATCTCATAGCTTCGTAGAATAGCAATATAAGAAGACAAAAAATGGTTAAATTAGTATGAAACGGAGACCACAAAATTGAGTTTGGGACTATAGACCTAAATTGAAGGGACGTGTGTTGTGTAGTGATACTAATATCCAAAGAAAATCATCCGTGCGGAGTTCAGTTGGACGGCAAAAACTCAAAATAGACACCAACAAAGATATACCTATGGTGATGGCTTTTCTTTGGTATAGTGAGTGGCGGAGCTAAGAATTCAGTTAATTAGGGTAAAAAAATTATAATGAGTAAATGTGTTATTAGTTTTTTTTATTGGGGTTAATTATGCTATTTAGAGTCAATTTATAAATAGCAAGAATGTCTCGAGAGGGTGAAACTAAGGTTTTGACCACGGGTGACCAAGATGCGGCTATGATGCAATTGGAGAGAGAGATCGACTCCCAGGTGATCACCGGATGGTCAAAGGTATGGGTGAGGAAGTTGATGGGGAGAAACTCCGGTGGATGCCTCACCCGGAAGAGGTTCTGGATGATACGTTTGTGATGGAGAGATTTTGTCTGGAGTTTCCAAATGGAAAGGATGGTGAGCCGGTACGATATGTAATGAAATTTTGAAGGCGATGAATGGTTTGTGGAATAACTGTATGATTGTGAAGGTGGTAAGGCTTAATGTTTCGGTCTCAATGTTGAGTAGGCGACTGAGAGAAATGTGGAAGCCAGTGGGTGTTATGTTTGTGCTAGACCTCCCCCGTCAATTCTTTATGATCCACTTTGATGTAGAGGCTGAGTATATGGTGGCGCTTACAGGAGGTCCTTCGAGAATGTTTGGTAGCTACATCTGTTACGAGATGAGATAACCACGACTCCGGTGTGGATCCGTTTGTCTAATTTACTAGTGAAATTTTATCACATATCTATTTTGATGGGGATTGCTATATGGCTTGGTAACCTAGTTAAGGTGGATTTCACGATGTTGAATTTTGAGAGGGCTTAGTTCGCGAGGGTTTGTGTAGAGGTGAACTTGACGAATTTGTTGAATGGTATGGTGATGGGGAATAGTGAACACTATTTTGTTTCTTTCGAGGGCTTATCTGCCAGGTGTGGGATGTATGGTCATTTGGCACATTCATGCCCTCAAGCAATAAAAGAGCGTGAGTTGGTAGTTGTACCAACACCGGTGGTTCCCGAGTCCAGTGGTGGTGTATCGGTGGATGACGGGTTCACGGTGGTTTGTCGTGGGAAGGAAGTCAGGGCTGGTGGCTAATAAGAATACATTACAAGAAAACAGCGCTTTAGCGACTACACTATTAGTCGCCTGGTAGTAGTTATAATAAAAGTTACGACTAATTAGCGACTATTTCATACAATCGTGAATCGAGAGTCGCTAATTGTTGTAGTCGTAAATGTAGTCGCACTTTGCTACTAATTTACGACAATATGCGTGTAGTCATAGTGTAGTCATCATTTAGTCGTAACATATAGTGACTATTTTGCGACTATAGTGTGATTAAGAAACCTGGACAAACGGTCTGCTTAATGTAGTCGGGAGATAGTCGTATAATTTTGGTGACGTTGGCGACTAACATTGACAAACTAGTGACTTAATAGTAAATATTTGGCGACTAATTTGTTCAGAGATTGAATTTAGAATGTCCTAATTCCTCTTTGGTCCGTTTTGTTTCAATCTTGTCGACCAAACCAAAAAGAATTATTCGAATTTGGAAAGCTAAAGTAACACATAATATTGAAAAAGTACAGCACAAACTTAAAGTTGTTATGAGTTCATCGAAAAAGAGTTAATTAAGACATACAGAAACCTATGAAGCAGATGTTATGGAGTTGAAGTTGGATCTTCTTGGGGAAGAGGGTCTGTGGTTGTCTCTTTAGCTGAATGGGTTGTCAAGAACTGCTGGAACTGTGGATCACCTTCTTGCATAAACTTCTCCACCAAGGCGAAGTGATCAATCTTGTCCTTCTGTACAGTAATAACTTTGGATTGCTCAGAAATTTCTACATCACGCCTCAACGTATGAGCAGCCTGCTCTTGTATCATGCGTTGAGCTTCCTTTAACTATTCTTGCTGAGCCACAAAGGTATAAGAGTCACCTGCTTTCTTCTGCTTGCCATTGACAAGGAAGTCATGGAGGTTTCCGACTCCATAAGGTTTTCCTCTTGAATCCTTCTCAGTGGACTGCAAATTAAGAGAAAACCAGAGATTAGAGGATGACAAATTAAACTCGAAGACTATAATTTTGTATTGTTAAAATAAAACGTAACCTGAAGAAAGATTTCTGTGTATTTTTTTGTTGTGAGCTCTTGTGGCCGTGAATAACCATCTGAGACAGCAGAAGGATCTTCCTTGAGGTGAGACAACCTCTCTTTCATTTTATTTTCATATGTTTCTGCAATCTTCTCTGCCTTCCGATCAACATATGTCCCATAAGGCTTTTTATGTGCCTTGATGAAAACCTCACCAATACGTACTTCTCTGCCTGCAATGTTAGGAAACAAACAAGTAAATTAAGAAAGTAACAGCTAAGGTGTAATAACAAAAATTTCTCACTATTTCGTCATGGATCTGTTGTGAAAAGACCGACCTTTTTTTTAATAATAAATAATAATAATAAATAATAATAAATAATAATAAATAATAATAATAATAAATAATAAATATATAATATAATATAATAATAAACTACAACTAGTGGTCCCATACCCACTAGCCACCTAACCACAATCACAATCATCAGTGAAAAACATTACCAATATCCAATATATATAAATAGCCAATATTAATAATATCCAGTATAATTCCAACCATAAACCAATGAACCAGCAATCCTAAGCAACATTCTAGGACTCAACTCTAGCAACCTAACAAAAGCTAGACAACCAAGCGAACCACTAGAACATCCTCCTCTTCATTGCCTTGATTCCACGGTCACACTTTGCCTTTACCTGCACCACAAACACATATTGCAATGCATGAGTATTTTATAAACACTCAGTAAGGCAATCCTCCCATCTACTGGGCTATACACACAAGCAATAGAGACATCTCTACCATCATCAAACAATCATCAATCAACAAATCAACAAGCCAAACAACACATAAACAAGTAGATTAGAGAAATTTCTAGCTTAGATAAGCCATGGTCCTGCACTTACCTTAACAAGTGATTCACAAAACTAAATACAACCAAATGAGAGGCTTTCCAATATCCAAGAACAACCAAACTTGTTCCTACAACCAATCACAACAACAAACAAATATTGAAAACAAACTGCCAAGAAAACAGAAAAGAACAACCTCACAAGTGAAACCACGAAATCAAAACTAACCGTTAACTTTCTAATCCCTCCCGTGAAAAGCAAGGTATATACGTCCAGAAGCTTCCCACAAAATTTCAGCACGATCAGATTATAGATGAAACCGCAATCGTCCCCGTAACACCCGCTGGTCTCAATCCGCGAATGAGAAGAAACACCCCACGAAACTGCCCATATCTCCTAAAATATTAACCCAAATTCACTTCTGTAAAAAGGAGAGTGTACGAAAATCTCTTATCTACAACCCTACCAAAAGTCAGTACCTTTCGAAACGATTTGACCAGTCGGATCCTCCTTCCCCAAACTCTGACAGTTCTGTCTCTCTCTTAACTCTAACGAAAAATCTTGATCTCCTTCTCTTTCTCCTTTACACCAAATAACCTAGGTTTTATCTCTCTTTATCTCCCTCTCTCTGATGAAACTGACGACAAAAGCACCAAAAGGAGAGAGGAGACGTCAACAATTACAAAGAGAAATAAGGATTTTTGGTTTAATTTGATTAAACCAGGATTTAATTGAACCAAAATTAATTAAAAACCACTCTTCTGGTTTAATCAACATAACCCAAACTCTATTCCTCGAACACGGATGTTACATGTTGATACGACTTTGGCCCTGAGAGGTCGACATGAGGACCGAGGCCATTACGGTCAGTCATACGAGCATCAAAATAGGTTTTGCTCCTTTGTTGTGCTTCTTCAGTGTCCCAATAATCTGTCATTGTTGTCTAGAGAGTATTTCCAATCCGTTTAGGTTGTCGTCTACTAGTTCTCACGGTACTAATCATGTCTTTGAGTCAATTTTGACAGATGACCTCAAAACTAGCTTGAACAGTCCCAGTTATCAAAGGATCCCAGGTGTGGGTTTTCTACAAATACAAAAAGAAAGGAGCTAATGTGATTGAAAAAAAAAAGACAAATAAAGCTATAGATGAAGTGGAAAGCTGTATACGAAGAGCAAAGCTATATATGAAGGCTATAGGACAGAAAACTTTACCGCAACTCAAGGAAGTATCTCTCTTGTTTCACCCGAGGCACACATGTACAGCTGTAGCAGGAAGCTTCAAATTTTTTGTAAGAACTTAAGTAATCTTTCGAACGTTTTGATACTTTGTCACGATCAAACCTCCATACACATGAAACAATAAAAAAGTATATGACCGGCAACAGTCGGAGACACTTAAAAACCAAAACCAAAGGCTACCATCACAACGGTTAACTACGAGACTTCAAAATAAGCAGGATATAATACCAAAACCAATGAGACCTAAACACTAATATGAAATGAGACCTAAACACTAATACCAAAACCAATGAGACCTAAACACTAATACCAAAATCAATGAGACCTCTACACGAATTTTGCAGCAGCATGAAATCATACGATTGGGTGCTTGGTAGACCCTGCAACATGTCCTCCTAGAGTTCCGGCAACATCTGAGAAGATTCATCTTGGAAGTTGTTGCGTTAAGACGATGGATGCGAAGGATGACTTCGAGTCTAAGAGACTTGAACTGGAGAAGGTGGAGAGTCAACCGGAAGAGTGGCAGGATGCAAAGGATTGCAGTGGACTTCTTCTGAAGGAGTCAGGTGCACTTGAAGTTGTGGTGGGTGAGAATAGGAGTTCTGAAAAAGTGGTTGAGGCAGAGGATAGTTCCGGATCTGGGCTGCCGTTGACTGTCGTTGCAAAACGGGTACTTTTCCTTCAGGAGTCTGCAGCGGAGGAGGACCTTGGACCAGCGGCGTGAAGTTGTATTGACTGGGTAGAGTGCTAGGCCGTTGAAGATCGATGAGTTCGTTTTATTTGAGGAATGAAAATCCAATTTTACTTTAAATTTATTTTAAAATAAAAAACCGAATTTTAGTATTTGTTCCATTTGTTCCTCATCAATTTTGGAGAGGAACATTTTTGTTTTATTGTTCCTTACTTTTTGAAGAATGTAGAGGAATGTAGTGGAAAAAATATTACTTTGAAATGGTAAAAAAATTGTAGAATAAAGAGGAATGTAATATTCCTCTTATCTTCCTAAATTCTGGTCACCAGTTAGAGCCTACGGCTCCTAAGGAAAAAGAATAAAAAGAACAATGCGGAATGGAATAAACAGTTTTTGAGGAATGAAAGGAAAATATCTGCAGAGAAGGAACAAAATAGTAAATGGTAACAATAAAAATGTTTCTAAAAATATATTAAATATTAAATAAATCAAATTTCAATGATAATACTAATATTACTTTTAATGTATATATAATGAATTTTACATTCGATTTCAAACTAAAATTTGTAAATTAAAATTTAGATATGTCATATTAAATATTAATAATTAATTTTAACCTACAATAAAATTTAAGAATAATTTAAAAAAATTTTAGTTTTTATTTACGATCTAAACATGAGTCTCTCAAATTTATTTTATTATTCATATAGATTTCAAATAGAGCCTTAAGATTAGTTTAACATGAAATTTATATCAAAAATATTTTTTCTGTCAATATATTGTGAAAATATGGAAATTCTTTTATTACGAAATTGAAATATTATAAATAAACACATTTTTAATTTATTTTAAAATAAAAAAACGAATTTTAGTATTTGTTCTTTTTTTATTCCATTTGTTCCTCATCAATTTTGGAGAGGAACATTTTTGTTCTATTGTTCCTTAATTTTTGAAGAATGTAGGGGAATGTAGAGGAAAAAATATTACTTTCAAATGGTAAAAAAATTGTAGAATAAAGAGGTATGTAATATTCCTCATTATCTTCCTAAATTTTGGTCATCAGTTAGAGCCTACGGCTCCTACTGGTAACCATTAGAAGAACAAAAGGAAAAAGAATAAAAAGAACAATGCGGAATGGAATAGAAAGTTTTTTAGAAATGAAAGGAAAATATTTGTAGAGAAGGAACAAAATAGTAAATGGTAGCAATAAAAATGTTTCTAAGAATATATTAAATATTAAATAAATCAAATTTCAATGATAATACTCATATTACTTTTAATGTATATATAATGAATTTTACATTTGATTTCAAACTAAAATTTGTAAATTAAATTTTAGATATGTCATATTAAATATTAATAATTAATTTTCACCTACAATAAAATTTAAGAGTAATTTAAAATATTTTTAGTTTTTATTTATGATATAAACATGAGTCTCTTAAATTTATTTTGTTATTTATATAGTTTTCAAATAGAGCCTTAAGATTAGCTTAACATGAAATTCATATCAAAAATATTTTTTCTGTCAATATATTGTGAAAATATGAAAATTCTCTTATTACAAAATTGAAATATTATAAATAAACACATTTTTAATTTATTTTAAAATAAAAAGTGAATTTTAGTATTTGTTCTTTTTTTTGTTCCATTTGTTCCTCATCAATTTTGGAGAGAAACATTTTTGTTTTATTGTTCCTTATTTTATGAAGAATGTAAGAGGAAAGAGTATTACTTTCAAATGGTAAAAAAATTGTAGAATAAAAAAGAGAAATGTGATATTCCTCAATATCTTCCTAAATTTTGGTCACCAGTTAGAGCCTACGGCTCCTACTGGTAACCATTAGAAGAACAAAAGGAAAAAGAATAAAAAGAACAATGCGGAATAGAATAAACAGTTTTTGAGGAATGAAAGGAAAATATCTGTAGAGAATGAACAAAATAGTAAATGGTAACAATAAAAATATTCTAAAAATATATTAAATATTAAATAAATCAAATTTCAATGATAATACTAATATTACTTTTAATGTATATATAATGAATTTTACATTTGATTTCAAACTAAAATTTGTAAATTAAATTTTAGATATGTCATATTAAATATTAATAATTAATTTTCACCTGCAATAAAATTTAAGAGTAATTTAAAATATTTTTAGTTTTTATTTATGATATAAACATGAGTCTCTTAAATTTATTTTGTTATTTATATAGTTTTCAAATAGAGCCTTAAGATTAGCTTAACATGAAATTCATATCAAAAATATTTTTTCTGTCAATATATTGTGAAAATATGAAAATTCTATTATTACAAAATTGAAATATTTTAAATAAACTGATGTTCATATATTTTACCCTGTTTTCCCTTAGTATATTCACATCTTTTGCATCTTTTGCTATCCATTTTCACCATTATTGCATAGCTTTAGGACTAATCATGCATTAGAGTTTAGTTGCATTGCATTTGCATCTTTTCATGCATAAACAGGTGATTTTGGAGCTTAAAGAGCATGGAAGCAATGCTGAGGAAGGAGTGAAGCAATCATGAAGGGAAAGCAAGAGAGTTAAGGCTGAAATAACAAGGTCCGGAGTCCAACTCGACCGCACACTCGACCAGACACTCGACCGTGTGCTGAGGAGGACTCGACCGAGTGGACAATGCACGAGAGAAGCCAGCTCGACCTGCCACTCGACCGAGCACAGGTCGAGTTGACCGAGCCGTTGACTATTTTGTCTTTTAGCATTTTTAGGGCTTCCACTCCCCTCCTATATAAAGCCTTGTACCTGCAGCCACAAAAGGAGTCAGCTTTTTTGATATTCTTAAAAACCTAGTATTTACCTTTTTGGGATTTATTCCTTTTGCTTTTTATTTTCCTAGATCTTGTACTTGAAAAAGACTAAATTCCTCATTATTGTTAGTTTAATAACTTTCTTAATATTGAGAATTTAAGTTTCATTTCTTTTTCAATATTGTAGATCTTTGTTTTATCTATCTAATGATGCAAGTTTCAATTTTTTCTGGGTTTATGATTTTGATGTTTATCATGTGTTCTTGTGAGTAGTAGTTTAGGATCTTGAGGATGGGTTAGGCTGGGCTGTGAATGAGGTTTGTTTGGCTTGATCAAGCTTGATTGTTGTAGATCTCTTCTAGGGTAGATGTTCTTAATGCTGATCCTATATCTGAGAGGGTAGGATCTGATTTCAAGCATCTTAGCATCACACCAATGTTTAAGAGGCATAGATAAGGCTAGATCTATAGCTTACCATCTTGCTTGCTAAGAGATTAGAGGTTTTGTTTGGTATGAGACATATTTCTTACTGCCTGCTTGTGTAGATTCTTTACTATGTGAGAGCAAGTCTAGAAATGCATAGGTTTGATTGTTTCTTGACCATGAGAGTGGGAGAAACTTGTCTTGGATTCATATGTCTAGAGATCAGCTCATGTTGTTTGAGATTTGTTGATCAAGTTAGATAGCCTCAATCATTAGTCCAGCCCATGAATCCCTCCTCAAGTCCTTCTTTGTTTATTGATTTTACAGTCTTAATCCTGTTGCTTGATTGTAGTTTGATCTGTCTTTGCATTACTCTGTTTTTATTGCATTGCTATGTTTCTGCGTTTAGTCTAGCTCGACCACTCACTCGACCTACACTCGGTCGAGTGCTGGCTCGAGTTCATCCCCAGAACTCTGCTGTTTATGATTTGTGATTGTCTTGTTTCATTCCTGTTCATTTCTGCTGCCCATTTAGTGTCCTGTTCATTATTGTCTTGCATTTGTTCTTTAGCTTAGTTTCTGTTTCTGTTGGTTGCATCATTACTGTCTTAATCATTCTATTTCATTTGCATTTAGTCCTTAGTTCATTTAGTTTATCTTCTGCACTTTACATTTTCATCTTAGGATTGTTTAGTGGCAACATCCTTTTCATCTGGCTTAAATTAGATCTTTATGCATATCTTAACTGTTTACAACCACTCAAATTGGATTGATACCCCTTATACTGCAACTGCATAAGGGGAATTGAAACACCTTACCAATCATTGCATACATTCATCATCATCCATTCCATCTTAACCTGTCCACCATAAAATACCTTGTTTCAATTTGGCGCCGTTGCCTATTTGAGTGTGTTTTTGTGACAATTAGGATCCATAAAAGTCTAAGATTAAGTTCGTTTATCAACTTGTTCACTACTGATCTTGTTTCTTCTTTTGCTTGTCTGTGATTGAGTTTCAGGTACCAGCTCGACCGTCAACTCGACCACCACTCGACTGAGTGTGTGATCGAGCACCTGATCGAGTCAGAAGCCGGATACAAATAGACATCAGTTCCCAGTCGACTCGACCACCCACTCGAGCCTGCGCTCGACCGAGTGCCTGTCCGAGTCTGTACTCGACTCTGTTGATGCAAACAAGGTCCAAGGGTCCTCACAATCTTCAGAGACTCCTTGATCACATCAACAAACCACCAAGGGACCTGCGACAGCAGAAAACAAGGATCTATCAGGAACAAGAACAACAAGTGCTAATGGAGAATCAAGCTCAACAACCTCCAAGAGCAAGAAACATTGGTGCTGGAGATGCACCAAACACACATAACCAGAGCCAGAACCATAAGGCACAAAAATGTTGAAGAAGGCTGGGAGTTGGTTGAAAATCTTGCTCAATCAGATGGCAATTATAATGAGGACTATGACAGAACCATAAGGTCATCCTCCACTGATCAAGAGGACAAGTACAAGAGGGATTTGAAGATGGTCAATGAGAAGCTTGACAAGATCATTCTTAGCCAACAAAAGTCTATTCACTTCATTGGTGAGGAAGAGGCTCCAGTTAAAGAAGGGGAGACTGAGTTTGCTGAGTTGTGCTACATGCAAAACCAAGGAGGATTCAAAGGCTACAACCAAGGAGGTTTCAGAAACAACAATCTCTCATATAGGAGTACCAATGTGGCCAACCCTCAAGACCAAGTTTATCCACCTCAACAGCCTCCACAGCAACAAAGCTACATCCCTAAACAACAACATCAAGTGTTCCAGCCTCCATTGTGTCCCCCACCAGGGTTTCAGACTAACCAAGGCCAGGAACAAGACTTAAGGGCAATGATGCAACAGTTGTTAATTGGGCAAACACAAGGAAAGATTGAAGCAACAAACAGATTTGCTGAGTTGAATAGGAGGATATCAGATGTTTACAGTGAACTCCATGCCAAGTTTGCCACACTTACTTCCAGGATTGTGACTATGGAGAATCAACTAGCTAATGTCCCAAATAACAAAGGCAAGGCCAATATGCAATCTATAGAATCTGCTCATGCTATCAATCTACGCAGTGGAAGGGTTTTACCAACAAGGGAGGGAGCTTTACAAGACACTGAGGACAGTGGTGATCAAGAAGGGGAGAGTTTTCAACAAGAAGAAACTCAAAATGAAAACGCCATCGAACTCGACCCATCACTCGACCACACACTCGACCGTGTGTGTGATCGAGCACCCGATCGAGCAGCTTCTCAAGAAAAACTAAACCAGTTGCCTCCAAAGAAAAGAAGTCCGGTTCATTCCTCCTCCTTACAAACCTCCACTACCTTTCCCAGGAAGATTTAAGAAGCAGATGGTTGAAAAATACAAGGCATTGTTTGACAAACAAGTTAGAGAGATTGAGCTTAGAATGCCTCTAATAGATGCATTTGTGATGATTCCTCCTTACCAGAAATTCTTGAAAGATGCTGTGATGGAAAGGATCAAAGAAGTTCAAGGGATGGTGATTCTTAGCCAAGAGTGCAGTGCCATCATCACAAAGCAAGTGAATCCTCAAAAGCTAAGGGATCCTGGCTCCTTTACTCTACCTTGCTCTATAGGCCCTATAACTTTCAATAGATGCCTATGTGATTTGGGAGCCTCAGTAAGCATAATGCCTCTATCAGTTGCTAAGCGCCTAGGGTTTACAAGATATAAGCCATGCAATATATCCTTGATCTTAGCTGATAGATCAATAAGATTACCACATGGTGTTTTGGAGGATCTACCAGTTAGAGTTGGAGAAGTAGAAGTCCCAACAGACTTTGTGGTTTTGGAAATGGATGAAGAACCAAAGGATCCTTTGATACTAGGGAGACCTTTCCTAGCTACAGCAGGAGCAATAATTGACGTGAGACAAGGGAAGATTGATCTTAACCTGGGAGAGGACTTCAAAATGACATTTGACATTGTGGAGGCTATGAAGAAACCAACCATTGGAGGGCAAGTCTTTTGGACTGAAGAAATGGACAAACTATCAGAGGAATTGATGGAAGAACTAGCAGAACAAGATCACCTTAGAACTGTTTTAACCAAGAGTGGGGAGGAAGGATTCATTCATCAAGAAACCAAAGCTTATGAGAAGATATTGGACTCCAGTAGAGAATCAGACCACCCATAGGTTTTTGAGGGATTACCAGCACAAAGATAGGAAGTCTAGTCAGTTCAATTAGCAACTTTGGATAGCTCGACCATCAGCTCGACCGTCAGCTCGACCACCCACTCGACCGAGTACCGAAGTCACTCGACCGAGTGCAACGCCGAGTCCTGCACAAACGATTGGTCCGAGCTAAAGGCACCAAAAGTAGAGCTCAAACCTCTCCCATCTGGGCTAAGGTACGTTTTTCTAGGTAAGAACTCTACCTATCCTGTGATAGTAAATGCTAAGTTGAGTGAAAATGAACTTGATTTACTAGTTGTAGAACTAAAGAAGTATAGGAAAGCAATTGGTTATACCTTGGATGACATTCAAGGCCTTTCACCTAGTCTTTGCATGCATAGAATTCATCTTGAAAATGAATCCTACTCTAGTATTGAACCTCAAAGAAGATTAAACCCCAACTTAAAAGAAGTAGTAAAAAAGGAGATCCTTAAGTTGCTTGATGCTGGTGTAATCTATCCTATCTCTGATAGTACTTGGGTTTCACCAGTTCATTGTGTCCCAAAAAAAGGAGGAATAACTGTGGTAAAGAATGATCAGGATGAATTAATTCCAACTAGAACCATTACAGGACATAGAATGTGCATTGACTATAGAAAGCTTAATTCAGCTACTATGAAATATCATTTTCCTCTTCCTTTTATTGATCAAATGCTGGAAAGATTAGCTAATCACACTCACTACTGTTTCTTGGATGGATATTCTGGATTTTTCCAAATTCCTATTCATCCTAATGATCAAGAGAAGACAACATTCACATGTCCATATGGTACTTTTGCTTATAGAAGGATGCCATTTGGATTATGTAATGCTCCAGCAACTTTTCAAAGATGCATGATGTCTATCTTCTCTGATCTCATTGAGGATGTTGTGGAAGTTTTTATGGATGACTTCTCTGTCTATGGAGACTCTTTTCCTTCTTGTCTTGCTAATTTATGTAGGGTTTTAAAGAGATGTGAGGAGACAAATCTTGTTTTGAACTGGGAAAAGTGTCACTTCATGGTTGAAGAAGGGATAGTTCTTGGTCATAAGATTTCAGCAAAGGGGATTGAGGTTGATAAGGCAAAGATTGAAGTAATGGTTCAACTCCAACCACCAAAAACAGTCAAGGACATAAGAAGCTTTCTTGGGCATGCTGGGTTTTATAGGAGATTCATCAAGGATTTCTCAAAGATAGCTAGGCCATTGACAAGGTTGCTATGTAAGGAGACTGACTTCAACTTTGATGAAGATTGCTTGAAGGCTTTCAAGGAGATCAAAAGCTGCTTTGATTTCAGCTCCGATAGTCCAAGCTCCAAACTGGGATCTTCCATTTGAGATTATGTGCGATGCTTCAGACTTTGCAGTAGGAGCAGTCATAGGTCAGAAAAGATAAGAAGCTGCATGTGATTCACTATGCAAGTAGAACCTTGGATGAGACACAAGGAAGATATTCAACAAGAGAAAGAGCTCCTAGCAGTGGTATTTGCCTTTGAAAAATTCAGAAGCTACTTAGTAGGGTCCAAAGTGATTGTGTACACTGATCATGCTGCTCTGAGACACATCTACTCAAAGAAGGATACAAAACCAAGGTTGTTGAGATGGATTTTGCTTCTCCAAGAGTTTGACATGGAAATAGTTGATAAAAAGGGGATAGAGAATGGAGTAGCTGATCACTTGTCTAGAATGAGGATAGAAGAGGAGATTCCAATTGATGATTCAATGCCTGAGGAGAAACTGATGTTGATTGGCTCAACACGGCTCCCCACTCGACCTCTCACTCGAACAGGCACTCGGCCGAGTACGTTTGGGCACCCGATCGAGCAGGACGAGATGGAGGAGTGGATGGCACTTGAGAGTGAAGATCTGCCTTGGTATGCTGATATAGTCAATTACAAGGTATGTGAAGAAGTTCCAGCAGATATGGACTCCTATAGGAAGAAGAAACTCCTCAAGGACATCAATGGATACTATTGGGATGAACCTTACTTATACAAGAAGGGATCAGATGGATTGTTTAGAAGGTGCATAGCAGAGAATGAAGTTGAAGGAGTATTAGGACATTGCCATGGTTCTGCCTATGGAGGCCATTTTGCAACTTTCAAGACAGCCCAAAAGGTCTTACAAGCTGGTCTATGGTGGCCTACATTGTTCAAGGACACTCACAAGTTCATCACAAAATGTGATGCTTGCCAAAGGATGGGGAATATCACAAGGAAGAATGAGATGCCTCAAAATCCAATTCTTGAAGTTGAGATATTTGATGTGTGGGGAATTGATTTCATGGGACCCTTTAATCCCCCTTCAAATGGGAATGCCTACATCTTAGTAGCAGTGGACTATGTCTCCAAATGGGTGGAAGCCATTGCTAGCCCCACTAATGATCACAAGGTAGTGCTTAAACTCTTTAAGAACATAATCTTCCCAAGGTATGGAATCCCAAGAGTTGTCATAAGTGATGGAGGATCACACTTCATCAATAAGATCTTTGAAGGAATGCTAAGAAAGTATGGAGTCAAGCACAAGGTGTCTACAGCATATCACCCTCAGACAAGTGGGCAAGTTGAGGTGTCAAACAAACAGATCAAGGCCATTCTATCAAGAATAGTAGGAGCAACAAGGAAGGATTGGTCTAGTAAACTTGATGAAACACTTTGGGCTTATAGAACAGCTTTCAAAACACCTATAGGAAGAACCCCATTCCAGCTTGTGTATGGAAAATCTTGTCACCTTCCAGTTGAGGTTGAATACAAGGCTCTATGGGCAATCAAACTTCTGAACCTAGATCTTGAAACAGCACAAGCTAAGAGAAGCCTTGATTTGCATGAACTTGAGGAGATCAGATTGGAGGCCTATGAAAACTCCAAAATCTACAAGGAAAGGACTAAGGCTTTCCATGACAAGAAAATTCTCATAAAGGACCTTAGACCTGGAGACCAAGCCTTGCTTTACAATTCAAAACTCAAGTTATTCCCTGGAAAGTTGAAAAGTAGATGGGGAGGTCCTTTTGAAATAAAGGAAGTTTTACCATATGGAGCTGTCACACTTCTCAACAAGGATGGTAGTGAGTTCACAGTTAATGGTCAGAGGGTTAAGAAGTATTTGGGAGAGAAAGAGACACATGAGAAGTGCTCAATACTTCTCATGGATGCCCCTCAAGTTTAAAGAGTCATAGAAGTCAAGCTTAGTGACTCTAAACAAGCTCACTAGGGAGGAAGTCCCTAAGGTATCTCTGTATATATTGCTTAATATTTTGGTATTTTGACTTTTGTTTTGATGTTTTCATGGTCAGGGAAGCAAGGAGTCTAAACAGAAGAAGAGAGAGGGACATCCGCAGTCCAGCTCGACCCCCACTCGGACATGCACTCGACCGAGTCACGGTCGATCGCCATCGTCGAGCTGCCCCAATCCCCCTCTCCAAGTCACCAACAAGACCCCAGCTACACCTTTGATAGCATGCAGGAGGATGTGGATAGTTTCTTCTACAATCCTTGAGGTAACACTATCACCTTTCCATTGTAAATACCATTTGCATTTCATATTGTGTGTTTTGTTTTAAGTCTTGAATCCTCAAACAAATTTCTTTCACACAAGGGACTGTGTGATTTAAGTTTGGGGGAGGGTTTGAGATAGCATTTGACATTGTGTTTTGTTTTCTTATTTCAAATTTTTAGCATCATCATGTTAATATTTGCATAGCATCTAAGACATAGAAAAACCCTAAAAATTTGAAATTTTTTGCAAAAATCTTTATAAAAAAAAAAGAGTGTTCATGTAGTTTGCTTTGCATATTCAAGTATTTTGTTTATCATATAGGACTGCTTGCATTAGGGATCTATGATGAGTATTTCCTTGTTAGCTTGCTCATTCACTAGACTAGGATCAATGCCCAAGTTAATAGTACTTTGATGCTAGTTGAGTGGTTAGAAGCATAAGATTGAACCAAGCATTGAATTCCTGCATTGCATTTGGTCTAAATTGAAGCATGTTGTGATTTGATGCAATTTCCTATCTATAAGAACTTAATATTGACTTTCAATTATCAATGTGTGCATTGCTTTAAACTCATGGATACCATATACATATTTGGATCATCTTTCTCCTTTTTACCACTCTTGTTGATCCAAGTAGCTGATTTCCTCATTAAGAATCAGTTTCCCCTACCCTTAACCAACCCTTCTTTCAAGCCATGTTTATTCTTGAGTGTGTGAGGCCTATTTTTAGGATTGAGCTTGGTAGAAAGTGTTAGGTTTGAACTGACAAGAGTAAAGCCTTGTGTAGTTCTAGTTTGCACTTTTCAAACTAGATAGGACTAGGTGGTTCACTTGTTGGGTTTGGGACTTGGCTGTTATGAAAAGAAAAGAAAAAAAAAAAGAGAAAAAAAAGAGAAAAAAAGAAAAAAAAGGGTAGAGTCTTTAAGAGGAGATTGTGTTTAAGCAAGGTCTAGTGAAAGGATGGGAAGCAAAAATTGTTGAAGATGGTTCTAGTTAAAGAAAAGAAAAGAAAGAAAAGAAAAGTCTAGCAAAAAGCTTGTATGTCTTAAGAATAAGAAGAAAAGAGAACCATAGCAAATAAGTAAGAATCCCCCATCCCACTAGAAAGATCAAATAAGAAACCTCTCCTAAGACTTGAAAACCAAAAGAGAAAAGGGTGAAAGAGAAAAGAAGAAGTTAAAGGGTAGCACTAGGATCATTTGGGTTTAGATTGCTAGGACAAACACTTTGGGTACCTTTGGGTAGACAAGGTTTTATTCTTGTATGTGTCTAGGTGTTCTTACCTTTAGCATTCTTCTAAAGCTCAATCCTTTTTTTATGAGAGAACCTTGATACTGATAAGCCCCACTCTAAAAAAGAGACCATCATTGTCTCAAAGCCTTTACCTCCAAGCCAAATGAGTTTAAGCATTGCATAGAATTGATTCATGTTCTTGATTAATGAATGTTAAAGGAAATGATTTGAATGCATGTGGATATCTAAGGCTCAAATCAGTAAAGGTTGTGACATGTTTGTCTAAAGTCTTTAAGTACAGCTCATTCAACTTGCATCATAGTACTAGTAACTTGGACATTGATTCTAGATGGTCTGTTTGCAAGCTTTAGGAGCTGAGATCCCACTTTCAAACCTCACCTTACTTCTTATGTCTTGCTTATTTGCTTGAGGGCAAGCAAAGACTAAGTTTGGGGGTGTTGATGTTCATATATTTTACCCTGTTTCCCTTAGTATATTCACATCTTTTGCATCTTTTGCTATCCATTTTGCACCATTTACACCGGTAGTCATGCTCGAGTTCATCAGACTTCTGCTCAAGTCCTTGCTGTTTATGATTTCATCAGTTTTAATCCTTGCTTGTTTATGATTGTGATTGTCTTGTTTCATTCTGTTCTGTGTTAGTCAGCTTGCACTCACTCGACCCATTTAGTGTCGAGTTCATTATTGTCTTTGCATTTGTTCTTATGTGCTTTGTGCATTGTATTTAGTTTCTTTGTTCATTACTTGTCTTGCTTTAGTTCATTAGCATAGTCTTAATCATTGGTTTCATTTGTCATAATCATCCTGTTCATTTCATTTAGTTTATCTTATCGTTTTACTTTACATTTTCATCATAGGATTGTTTAGTGGCAACATGCTTTTCTGGGCTTAAATTAGATCTTTATGCATGTCTTAACTGTTCGCAAACACTCAAATTGGATTGACACCTTATACTGCAACTGCATAAGGGAATTGAAACACCTTACCAATCATTGCATACATTCATCATCATCCATTCCATCTTCACCTTCCATACATAAATACCTTGTTTCATAAACACATTTTTAATTTATTTTAAAATCAAAAACGAATTTTAGCGTTTTGTTCTTTAACAACCTTCCATTTGTTCCTCATCAATTTTGGAGAGCCAGGCCCTTTTTGTTTGGGCGCTGCATTTTATGAAGAATGTAAGAGGAAAGAGTATTACTTTCCAATGGAAAAAATTGTAGAATTCCTTCGAGGAATGTGATATTCCTAAGGATCTTCCTAAATTTTGGTCTCGGGTTAGAGCCTAAGCTCGCCCCCGGATCTCATCCAACCATTAGAAGAACAAAATTCCCAAGAATAAAAAGAACAATGCAGAATAGAATAAAAGTTTTTGAGGAATGAAAGGAAAATTCTGAACGTAGTCCTATCGCCTGAACAAAATAGTAAATGGTAACAATAAAAATATTCTACCAAACATATTAAATATTAAATAAATCAAATTTCAATGATAATACTAATATTACGCCACAAATGTATATATAATGTTTCATTTGATTTCAAACTAAAATTTGTTAATTAAATTTTAGATATGTCATATTAAATATTAATAATTAATTTTCACCCGCATAAAATTTAAGAGTAATTTAAAATATTTTTAGTTTTTATTTATGATATAAACATGAGTCTCTTAAATTTATTTTGTTATTTATATAGTTTTCAAATAGAGCCTTAAGATTAGCTTAACATGAAATTCATATCAAAAATATTTTTTCTGTCAATATATTGTGAAAATATGAAAATTCTCTTATTACAAAATTGAAATATTTTAAATAAAACACATTTTTTAATTTATTTTAAAATAAAAAAAACGAATTTTAGTATTTGTTCTTTTTTTTGTTCCATTTGTTCCTCATCAATTTTGGAGAGAAACATTTTTGTTTTATTGTTCCTTATTTTTTGAAGAATGTAAGAGGAAAGAGTATTACTTTCAAATGGTAAAAATATTAGAATAAAAAAAGAAAGAATGTGATATTCCCAAGATCTTCCTAATTTTGGTCACAGCTGGGAAATGCCGCCCTACTCAGAACTACTATTAGAAGAACAAAAGGAAAAAGAATAAGCAAAGAACAATGCGGAATAGAATAAACAGTTTTTGAGGAATGAATGGAAAATATCTGTAGTGAAGGAACAAAATAGTAAATGGTAACAATGAAAATATTCTAAAAATATGTAACATCCGTGTTCCAGGAATAGAGTTTGGGTTATGTTGATTAAACCAGAAGAGTGGATTTTAATTAATTTTGGTTTAATTAAATCCTGGTTTAATCAAATTAAGCCAAAAACCCTTATTTCTCTTTGTAATTGTTGACGCCTCCTCTCTCCTTTGGTGCTTTTCGTCAGTTTCATCAGAGAGAGGGAGAGAAAGAGACATAAACCTTGGTTATTTGGTGTAAAGGAGAAAGAGAAGGAGATCGCTTTTCCAGCTAAGCAGGTACAGAACTGCCGAGTTTGAGGGAAGGAGGATCCGACTGGTCAAATCGTTTCGAAAGGTACTGATTTTGGTAGGGTTGTAGACAAGAGATTTGTACACTCTTTTACAGAAGTGAATTTGGGTTAATATTTTTAGAGATATTGGCAGTTTCGTGGGGTGTTTCTTCTCATTCGCGGATTGAGACCAGCGGGTGTTACGGGACTATTGCGGTTTCATCTATACTCTTGATCGTGCTGAAATTTTGTGGGAAGCTTTCTGGACGTATATGCCTTGCTTTTCACTGAGGGATTAGAAAAAGTTAAGTTAGTTTTGATTTCGTGGTTTCACTTGTGAGGTTGTTCTTTCGTTTTCTTGGCAGTGTTTTCAATATTTGTTTGTTGTTGATTGGTTGTAGGAACAAGTTTGGTTGTTCTTGGATATTGGAAAGTCTCTCATTTGGTTTTATTTAGTTTTGTGAATCACGGTTAAGGTAAAGTGCAGGACCAAGGCTTTATCTAAGCTTAGAGATTTCTAATCTACTTGTTTATGTGTTGTCTTGGCTTGTTGATTTGTTGATTGATGATTGTTTGTTGATGGTTAGAGATGTCTCTATTGCTTGTGTGTATAAAATTAAGAGATGGGATGATTGCCTTTACTGAAGGTTTATAAATACTCATGCATTGCAATATGTGTCTGTGGTGCAGAAAAGGCAAAGTGTGACCGTGGAATCAAGGCAATGAAGAGGAGGATGTTCTAGTGTTCGATGGTTGTCTAGCTTTGTTAGGTTGCTAGAGTTGAGTCCTAGAACGTTGCTTTGTGATTGCTTCTGCTCATTGGTTTATGGTTGAATTATACTGATATCATTCTATTTGTTATTATATTTATTGATATTATTTATCGTCATATTACACTGTTGCCGTGCTGCATTATGGTTAGTGAATAGTGGCATTTTTAATTACCATTGTAGAGTTATTTTATATTATATTTCATTATTTATTATTTAAAAAAGGTTGGTCGCTTCAAAATAAATTAAAATATTAAATAAATCAAATTTCAATGATAATACTAATATTACTTTTTTAATGTATATATAATGAATTTTACATTTGATTTCAAACTAAAATTTTGTAAATTAAATTTTAGAGATGTCATACAAATATTAATAATTAATTTTCACCTGCAATAAAATCTCTTAAGAGTAATTTAAAATATTTTTTAGTTTTATTATGATATAAACATGAGTCTCTTAAATTTATTTTGTTATCTTTTGGTATAGTTTTCAAACATATATTTTCACATTAGTTTAACATGAAATTTATATCAAAAAAATATTTTTTCTGTCAATATATTGTGAAAATATGAAAATTCTTTTATTACAAAATTGAAAATATTATAAATAAACAAATATATTTTAATTTATTTTAAAATAAAAACGAATTTAAGTATTTGTTCTTTTTTTTTTTTTTTTCTCATTTGTTCCTCATCTATTTTGGAGAGGAACATTTTTGTTCTATTGTTCCCTTACTTTTTGAAGAATGTAGGGGAATGTAGAGGAAAATATTACTTTCAAATGGTAAAAAAAAAAAATCAGAAAAGATAAAGCATATTTATAAGATATTCCTCATTATCTCCTAAATTTGTCACGCCAGCTCTACGGGCTCCTACTCAGAACCATTAGAAGAACAAAAGCTTAGTGTTAATAAAAGCAATGCGGAATGGAATAAACAGTTTTTGAGGAATGAAAGGAAAATATATGTAGAGAAGGAACAAAATAGTAAATTGTAACAATAGAAATATTTCTAAAAATGTATTAAATATTAAATCAATCAAATTTCAATGTAATCGAAAGGACCGACCTCTTTTTTTTAATAAATAATAAATAATATATATATATATATATATATATATATAAATAAATTACAACTAGTGGTCTCATACCCACTAGCCACCTAACCACATTCACAATCAACAGCGGAATAACCATACCAATATCCAATAATAATCTAATATTATAGCATAAGCAATATTCTAATACAAAACAACAAGAAACATGAAACCAGCAACCTAGCAATGTTTCTAATGACTTAACTCTAGCAATCTAGCAATGCCAGACAACATCCAATCGAGTCCCTAGAACATCCTCCTCTTCATTGCCTTAATTCCACGATCACACTTCGCTTACTCCCCGGCACTAATAACACAAAAATGAGATGCATGAGTATTTGATAAATACCGCTGAGCAACCTCCCATCTACTCAGCTATACACACAAGCACATAACATCTCTACATGCCACAATCAACAATCAATAAAACAAAACTGTGCAATATACAAAGTATGCCACATCCGTCGTACTTGGAAAGAAGGGCAAGACCGCCACGCATGGTGTCGATCGACACCGACAATCAAAAGTCGACCAACACCCTGTCCGACACTTTAAAAACTCCTAGTTTGTGTCGAACGACACTCCATACTTCTGCATTACGACACTCTTCGCCAAAGTCTCGTGTTGCAACCCGTCCCGTGACCCCGCTTAGCCTCACTGCTAGCCTGCTAGCCTCACTGCTAGCCGCCCAAAAGGACCCCAAGCTGACACCTCTGCATCGATCCCAACCCATTGATGTTTATATATTTTACCCTGTTTTCCTTAGTATATTCACATCTTTGCATCTTTTGCTATCCATTTTCACCATTATTGCATACTTAGGATTAATCATGATTAGAGTTTAGTTGCATTGCATTTGCATCTTTTCGCATAAACAGGTGATTTTGAAGTTAAGGAGCATGGAAGCAATGCTGAGGAAGAAGTGAAGCAATCAGAAGGGAAAGCAAGAGAGTTAAGGCTGAAATAACAAGGTCCGGAGTCCAACTCGACCGCACACTGACCTCGTACACTCGACCGTGTGCTGAGGAGGACTCGACCGAGTGGAGAATGCACGAGAGAAGTCAGCTCGACCTGCCACTCGACCGAGCACAGTCGAGTTGACTCGAGCCGTTGACTATTTTGTCTTTTAGCATTTTTAGGGCTTCCACTCCTCCTATATAAAGCCTTGACCTAAGCAAACACAAAAGGAGTCACTTTTTAGATATTCTCTAAACCTAGTATTTACCCTTTTTGGGATTTATTCTTTTGCTTTTTATTTCTAGATCTGTACTTGCAAAAGACTAAATTCTTCAATATTGTTAGTTTAATAACTTTCTTAATATTGAGAATCTAAGTTTCATTTCCTTTTCAATATTGTAGATCTTGTTTCATCTTTCTAATGATGCAAGTTTCAATCTTTTCGGTTTATGATTTTGATGTTCATCATGTGTTCTGTGAGTAGTAGCTTAGGATCTTGAGGATGGGTTAGGCTGGGCTATGAATGAGGTTTGTTTGGCTTGAAAGCTTGATTGTTGTAGATCTCTAGGTAGATGTTCTTAATGCTGATCCTATATCCGAGGGTAGGATTCGATTTCAAGCATCTTAGCATCACACCAATGTTTAAGAGGCATAGATAAGGCTAGATCTAGAGCTTACCATCTTGCTTGCTAAGAGATTAGAGGTTTTGTTTGGTATGAGACATATTTCTTACTGCCTGCTTGTGTAGATTCTTTACTATGTGAGAGCAAGTCTAGAAATGCATAGGTTTGATTGTTTCTTGACCATGAGAGTGGAGAAGCTTGTCTTAGATACATATGTCTAGAGATTAGCTCATGTTGTTTGAGATTTGTTGATCAAGTTAGATAGCCTCAATCATTAGTCCAGCCCATGAATCCCTCCTCAAGTCCTTCCTTGTTTATTGATTTTACAGTTTTTAATCCCGTTGCTTGATTTAGTTTGATTCGTCTTTGCATTACTCGTTTTTATTGCATTGCTCTGTTTCTGTTTAGTCTAGTCTAGTCACCACTCACTCGACCTACACTCGGTCGAGTGCTGCTCGAGTTCATCCTCAGAACTCTGTTTATGCTTTGTGATTGTCTTGTTTCATTCTATGTGCATTCCGTTGCATTTATTTAGTATCTGTTCATTACTTGTCTTGCTTTAGTTCATTAGATAGTTTATACCTGTTGGTTGCATCATTACTGTCATAATCATCTGTTTCATTTGCATTTAGTTCATAGTTCTTATAGTTTCTGCAATTTCATCATAGGATTGTTAGTGACAAACATGCTTTACATCTGGCTTAAATTAGATCTTTATGCATGTCTTAACTGTTCGCAAACACTCAAATTGGATTGACACCTCTTATACTGCAACTGCATAAGGGGAATTGAAACACCTTACCATCCATCCATCCATTGCACACATTCATACATCATCAACCATCCATCTTTCACCTTCCATACAAAAATACTAGTTTCACCT